>JALNIO010000934.1:2175-30576 GCA_023509875.1 Rugonectria rugulosa | reverse complement strand
CCCCCCCGGATCCCTTTCTTCGCCTTCCCAGAGGAGAGAGAGAGAGAGAGAGTCCGCGTCATCCTTCCGATCCTGCTAGTTTCGTAGAAGACGTCTCCGGGGTAATTCATGATACATTTGTCCAACGATGGTCAAGCAATCAACCCACACGTCTCCCAACCTGAGGAGGGTCAATACTTGTAGAAGACCGCTCCGTAACCTGGGACAGTTATCTGATACCAGGAATCATGAGCAGCCGCCCATGTTTGGGCTTGGCAAAGCTGGGCACAATACTCCGTAGAGACCTCGCTTGCTACACTTGATCGCCCAGCTTCTGCTAGAGTGCAAACCTTAATTACCGACCTACCTAAATGACACTGATGGACTTGAACCAGCCCGATAAGCCGATGGCCCAAGTTTACCTGGGTCAGGTAGGTACCTAGGTAGGGAGGTAGGTACTTACTGGTAGTCTCGCCAGGACTGACTCCAACTTTGCTATCAATCAGGTCAAGAGAACGTGTGCTCTTTCACGTGACTGCCATGAAATCATGATTGTCCTGCTACAAGCCGTGCAAACTCTTCACCTCACCCCGCCCTGTATCAACTCAACTGAACTTCAAGCCATGTAATAAGGAACCATTCGATTACTTTATTCATTTCCTATTGAAGTCTGCTTCATCTTCATCTCTCTAAATCACTCTTCCACTGGCTAGAGAAAATTGGCCCGTTCTGCAATGCTGCATTGTCAGCAAGGCCCCCCTCTCCTCTTCCCTGCATCAACAAGAGCCAATCGTTGTTCAAGGACTTCACCGCAACTGACAACAAAACAGCCAGCATCTCTTCAACTCAACCCTAATGCAGCCAGCCCTAAACAACACATCAATCACGGGTAATCATGAGAACACATCTTGTGGGAAGGAAAGACCAAGACTTCCATTTGCAGAGCTGGCAGGGCTTTTCAAGCGGTAATGACCAGGAAGCTACCTAATCCCTCCGATAACCCAATCGTTTTTACTTCTTTTTTGATCTTCTTGGTGTCATTGACACCAAAAGACAATGAGAAGAAGCGCGTGGCTCCATCTTCTTTCTGTATTTGATTCTCCGTCATGTTCGTATCATGTTTCTGAGCCAATCCCCCCCAGGCCCGATTCCTCTTCTTCCTCTTCTATATATCAATGTCGTCCGCCGATATGCCCAGTCTGCCCCAAACAATATTAAAATCAGAGAGTCGAGAAGGTATCAAAATAGCTCAGAATGAGTCGGGACTGCCAATGTCATGAAAACAACTCTCCCGAGGGTAATGTTGAAGTGGCGGTTGCCACGGATGCTCAAAGCCAACTGAGTAAACCGAGTATGTGCAAAAAGGAATACCGCGAAAACCGACGACGCAACTCAGAGACCAGCCCTACCCCGTCTAGGGGCTGTTGAATCGCCCGAGAGGAAATGCCCCAAGTATAATTAGGGCCCTTGAGATCACCCAAACGACGTGGAGAACTCTTCCCACTGTCGACGATCAAAGTAAGCCTTTGTTCGGATCGTCCATCTCCACCGAGGCAGCTGTCTCCATTGAATATGCTTGACAGCATTGCGACAGCCCATCCGGGGTGTCCCCCGGTACACCCAAGTGGTTGAAAGTCGAAGACCCTCAGTGCAGAGCTTGCCAGTTTGTTCCTTCACGACGAGATACTCATCGATGCCGACCAAGACAAGTCACCGCGCCAGACCTCGAAGGCGCACCAGACCCAAGAATGACCAACTTGGGCAAATAAAAAGGGGATAAAAAAAGAAAAAAGAAAATTGTGTAGAGAAGAACCGTGTCATCGTGAGAATATTGGTGTGATCCAGAGGGCGCCGCCTCGATCATCATGGGCGACACGGCCTCCTTTGGCCCAGCCAACCAGCCAACCCAAACCTGAAACCTTTCCAGCTCAATTCCAGAGCCCCAAAACGCCAAGCATGCAGAAGAGGTATTATACAGAACCGAGACGGAGGAGGGCCTCGACGGCCTCCCGCTCCTGTGCGTCAGAGGTACCCGCCAACGCCGAAAAGTCGATGTTTGCTGGCTGAGGAGGACGAGCCATACCAGAGCCAGCGGAAAACGATCGAAGTCCACTTGGTGTATATACAGAAGAAGAAAAGGGGGCGCGGTCCGTTTGGGCCGCAGCCATGTTGGGGTATGATTCAGCGCGAAGTGCGGCAGCTCCCATCGCTGCCCAGTCTTCATCGTCGGTCACGTCCTCCGGGTCGTCATTCATAACGACATCATCATCTGGGGCCTCGGAGCACGAAGCTGATGCGGAACCGTCCATGGACATTCTGTCAGCCTCGTTCTCCTCCATAGATGTTTCATCGTGGTCATCGTGGGAGAAGTGAACTGAATCACCACTCGACGCCGCGACTCTCGATCGGTCCTGGCCTCTACCTCCAGTCTTGGAGATGGGAATGCCCGTGCCATAGGACGCAGGTGGCGTACCCTGACGGCTTCGCGCTGGCTGTCCTCGCTGGCGGGCATCCCATCGACCCCATCCAACTTTCTCAAACTCCACCTCTCCGTCCAATCCTCTTCCTTCGCCTCCCCGACGTTCCAATGCTCCCACAACCAGTCTCCGCGCCTTTGTTGGAGGGATGCCCGAGAACCCTGGGACAGAGGTGGTGAGGTATCCCATGATGTGTCGGATGGCCAAAGGCCCGTGGTTCAGCAGAATCTCGGGCAGATGGTATTTGGCGAGGAGGGAGCTGGTGATGGCACCCGAGGCCTCGATCAAGGCAGGCGAGACGGACCGACGCTGGTCAGCGTGATCCTGAAGGTCCAGGTCCGAGTCAATAGGCTCGAGCTTGGCCTTTTGGAGTTGCGCCTTGAGCCCGTGAGGCGGAAGGGCGGGAGATATGGAGTTGGGGGGAGTAGGGAGGGGTTGAGATCGTGTCACAGTCGCAGGGACACTCCGAGCCGCTACAGCAGTTAAGTTGTCTCGGCTCAAGGAGGCCTGGGGGATATCGCGGGCAGCCGCTGCCATGGTAGCCATGATTACCGGTAATCGGTGAGTAGGGTCGCTTCCGAACTAAACTGCAATACGGGGGGGATGATGTCAGCAACTTGGTGATGGCTCTGGTTCGTGTTGTTCTTATGGGTGACGGATGTTGATAATGAATTAAATCTGGTACGAAAGATGGGCAGGGTAACATGACGCGACTCTATATAACAAGAGCCAAAGGGCGGCAAACGAAGGGTGTGGTGTCGGGCGGCGATATAGGAAGTCGTTTGACTCATGCATGCGCGAGCGCGCAGGGTGACTTGGGGGGGAGATACGTACCTGGTTCAGAAGCCTTTGTTGGTGAGTGATCGCTGACAACACTGAAGTTGGAGCGACGGCGGGACAAACGATAGTGATGGCAGGCCTTGGCAGAGCTTGACGCGATGATCTGGACTGTGACAGATGACTCTGGATGTGAATGTGTGTTTCCTGTGCGGTGTTGTTGTTGCTTGAGGGGAGGAAAGGAGGGTCAAGAGGTGCGAAGGTCGGATGCCAAGTACATGTATCTATAAGCGGCCAGACGCCAGACGCCAGACCAGGGCAGGTGAGCATTGAGCCTTCCAGCGCCAGTGCCAGTGCCAGTGCCAGTACCAGTCTGCACCAGCGCAGGCAACTTAGGTACCTGGCAAGTCCAAGGTTGTCGTTTGCGATTTGGTAGGTACAGTACGTACCGCACACCAACGATAGGCACAGCCCGGGGGTAGGGAGCCAGACTAACGAACGGGGGAGGGCGTGTGACTTGCAAATAAGAGAGCATCGGCATGCTTGGAAGCAATGAGGGATGGATGTTGTGTGTGTTGTGTTGTGTGATATTTTGGTACTTTTCCAAGTCGCACGCCCCATCTCAGCCAGCCATGGAATCACCCACCCCTCCCTCTTCTTCCTCCCTCCGATGCGTCCTTTCATCCCTCCCTCCAGCTCCCTCCAGGCCTGTACTCTGTACAAAGTACAGATAGCGCCTCAACAACCTCGCATGCGCCGCAGAGCAAGTACAGTGTGTACATGTTGCATACTTTGAATACATACAACGTACGCGCCCTGCGCCGCCGTGGGTGTCAACTCACAGCACCTGCAAGCCTGCAACTTACATGATGCAACACTTGCGAATGCGTAGGGAAAGGTCCTGGAGTCGTGATGATGTAGGCACCGCAGTCAAATCATGCAGGCAAGCCTAGTGACTGCGGGTCTGTCCTCTTCTTTGACCTTCTCCGGTAAAAAAGAAGCCTGGAGGCACCCGTGTTTTCTTTCCAGGGCCCTCTTGTCCTTTGTCTGCAGTGCAAAAAGGGGGGGTACGTCTAGCGCTCTGTTGAGTGGCTTGCTGATAAGCCTGGGCACAAGAATGCGACGCCAACCGGGCTTCCTTTCTGTTGCCCGGGCGTGTCGGAACTATCTAGGTACCTACAGAGTAGACCTACCTTGAGGAATTGTGGATGAGGCGAAAGAAGTCTGGCTGTGATTTTTGTCCAAATTTGTGTCTGATGGCCCTCCTGTTGTTGTGGCATCTTCTGCGTCCTGTTTACTCCGTATTATCATCAAATTTCCAATTTACCAGCGCTCAATGTCCATAGGTATTTCGAAAGCTCTCCTTTTCCATCTTGTCAGTGCACGCCCGCCGCCATCTCCCCGGCTCGTCTTCCGCATGGGGCCGGTAGCCAGGGAGATGGACACAACAGACCTGGAGCAATGCTAGGGGGGGCTATCCGAGTAAGCGAAACGAGATATTGCCAGTTCAATCAGCGCAAAGTCCTCTCATGGGCTCGTTCTCTATGAATCTGATTTCTTTTTTATTTTCTTCTTGATGAAAATTTTCTTTCATCTCTGCGTCGTGGTTTCGGGGCATCTCGCTTGATGTTCCGTCTTCAATGGGTGGAAGCCATGATATCGTGGAGTCAACCCGCTGCATGTTGAAAAGAATGGAGACGTAGAACACTCCCTTATGCCGGCGACCGGGCCTGATAGTCACTTACTGCGCATTAGGTATTAGGTATGCATGTACCGTGTTTGTGCCTGTCGTCCTCTTTGACGTCGTCATTGCAGTGCTCCGTCCAAGGCAACGCTGGCCTCAAACGCCATGAGCCCCATCTCTCCACGTACGCAGGCCTCGTGTTAATGACGGCTGGTTGTCGTCCTTCTGACAACAGCTTTAGGGCTCGATCGTCCGGTTTTCGGTTTTCCTTAGCACCGTCTCCATCCAGAGGAGGAAAGTCTGGGGGATCTGTTAGTGCGCACATTCTCCAGGATAGCGAATCCATTCGACGACTCCCTGAGAGTATCAGGCCAGCGCTTCTCTCCCGCCAGCCCACGAGGGACACCAAAATCCCGAGAGATTGGGGCAATATCCAGTGTTAGCCTTTTACCCCCTTCTGGGACTTGCCCCTTCACCTGGCCATGTCCGCATTCCTTCAGCGCCGGTCTAGCCAGCGGGGGCATTGGCTTGGACTGAATTTTGGGCACCGAACTTGATTAATTAACTGATTGATAGGGGCGTGTGTGGCTGTTGGTGGCAGAGATTCGTAGCATCAGGGCAGGAAGCCAGAAATCGCACATTTCTTCACACATCGGGATATCTTGTGGAATTCATCTCGTCACGTTCCGGAGCCCGTAGCCATCGTCATGATATGCAGCCTTCATCCCCGTGCCCAGCGTACCTCACCGCAGCCGGCCAAGTGTGGATTCTCTTGCAGGTACGCAGAAAGTGGTCCCTAATAATAGCCATTCTGGATATCTGCCAGATGAAAGGATCTTTGGAAGAACAAAAACAATTTCCAGAGTCCTTCTAGGCTAGGGCTTAAAAGGAGTGATGAGACACAACAGAGATTTCTTTCGTCTACCGGTATTGCTGCTTATGTGCATACGTTCGTCTCAGTCGCACACTATCTCAAATTGTCAAAAACAGGTAAAATTCAAGGTGCCCGATATCCAATGGCCAGGAATACCGGCATGTTGACCGCGACAGGGGGTGTGAATATCCTTCCGGATGTCCTGAACTTCCTGGGTACTTGTTCTGTTCTCATGGTACTGTGTCGTCGCAGAAATTTCGCACGGTCTCCTCGCCCAGCCCATTGCGCCTCTAGCCCCTGGAATTGTGTATCATGGCCGTCCTTTCGCTGCAGCGTTTGATGGGGTTTCGTCAATATGATTGATCGAAACGAGTGAAATTGTCGTGTAAGGCCTGCTCACCTTGATTCCATCTCATCCTCACCTTGACGCTGACTCTGACCTTGATGTCGCGTTCTGTAAATTGGTCCATGACATGCCAGCTGATAAAGACCGTGGCCATTTTGCGTCCTCGTGACAATTCCGTTCAGTGGCTATCCTCCGGAGCGTAATCACTCACACCCGTCTTCGCCGTCAGTCCCACCCCACAGCCATTTCTGCCCACATGCGACCAAATGCCCTCTCTGCGTCGCCCAAAACATCGTGAACCCGTATTGGATGGTGGTTCAGGCGTATGAATGGCTGTTTGTAGCATGTTCCTGATCAACACTAAAAATTCGAGGTTCCTTCCAGCGGGCAAATTCGCGCAAACCTCCCACCCCTCCCACGCTCTAACCAAGGTCAACTCGTTCCTGTCAGCGACTTGGCTCCGACCCTGGCGAGGACGACGTGCAACCATCACGTTCCCCGTGCCCCCCTTTCTGATTGGGCTCGTGATGCCGTATTGATTAGTGGCCAAATGTCGTTTGAGCCCAGCATCGTCACCCATCAGGGCTATTCTTCACGGACACAAGGACGGCGACCCAGCCTCTGGTTTGGGGTATCCGTACTTCCCCTCTCGGTGCGTCGTGGTATGAGAAATCCCGGCCTGCAAGCTTGCTCAACCCGTATCCATTGACACGACCCCACGTTGTGGTACGCTGCATCGTGGGCCGTTCTCAAGAGGCAACAGTTCTCCATACACCTCAACGCAGCCACAGAGAAGGGGCGCAATGGGGACCACGGGGTGCCGGCATTGGCAGCAACTCGTCAACTCGGCCGCCACTGGTTCGTTCAATGGCTCTAAATCCCCGTGCCCCGCGGCCTTTACACGCTCATGGCAACAGTGATGTATGTATGTTGCGGGGGATTTAGTAGCCGGTTTACTCCAATTGATCCCGGTCTGTCCCGCCCCGGCTCGTCGTGCGGAGGAGCGCATGATTCCAATTGAGCGGCTGCTGCACAAACGCCATTCTTCTTATCGCCCTGTCCACTCGATCCGTCACATTGTCACTACCGTATTGTGGTGCATCGCGACAACGGCTTCGGTCAGGTTCACCCCGCTTTCCATTGCCCCCCGCTATGAGGGATGTCGAATATTCCCGCTGCCTTGTTTCGAGTCAAATCGTCACCACGTTCAATCACATCATCCAAATTGAGCGTGTGCGTTGGCTCGTTGGCTAGGAGGCTTGGTGTCGCTCGTCAGGCTTCGGAAAGTTGTTCGTTTCATCTTTGGGCGTGCATATATGAATGACTCCAACGGATCTTCCACATCCCCAGATTCGGCAATTGAAACCTTATCATGGTATTGATCCAGCTTCGGTTCCGTGTTGTGGCCATGACCTAGGGTCTACAAACCCTGGGTAACCAGACTTACGCATCTTTCAACCTGGAGGTCGTGAAAAGACAAACTCGCGGCATGCCTATCGTGTCCCGGTTAGTAACGCAACACTGCCATCGTTGATTGGGGCGGGAAACATACTGCCCGCAAGACGTCGAGTTTCTCTTGCGTTTGCATGAACACATGGTGATATTGAGCAATGCTCTCTCGAAGCACGGCATCCTTGGTTGTACGGCCTTCACAGATAGCTTTCATCTTGAGTTCCATCTCTCTGCGCAGGAATGGCTTGCCGAGACTGGTCTCAAAATTCATCCGATCAAATCCCAAAATGAGCGCGACTCCCAGCTGTGTAGGGACAAATACTTTCACACCCCTCCGATTCCCGGTTGATGAGGCTCCTCCACGCCCTCGGCCACCTCTACCGCCCCGTCCGCCTCGCCCTCGGCTTCCTCTTGCTGGCGGGGCATCATTCGCTTCGTCGTCTTCCGCTGATGCCTGACCCGATCGGTCGATTGTCGCAACATATTCCCGGTCTTGGATCTTCTGGATGTGCTCGGCCATGGTTGCATCAGTACCGATTCCATTGGCGTCCATGAGTGCAATTAGGTCAGCTTCGGTCAGATATCCGGGGGGCGACGTCTTTCCTTCTGCCATCAAGGCTTCGGTCGGAGTGAAGCGTTCCCCTACCGTGAATTTCGGAAGCTCGGCCGTGTCGTTCCAGTTTTCGTAAACGTAAACTTCAAGATAGTTCCTCTCCAGTACAATAACTCCGTGTGCGCTAAAGGTCTCCTCGCCATACGCTATGTCAATCTCAGTTGCCATGCCTTTGGCATCTTCTGAGCAGCAGGCGAGGAATCGACGGACGACGTATTCATAAAGGCGACCCTCATCAAAGTTTAGGACGCTGGGCGCCGCATAAGTAATGGGATGGATCGGAGGGTGAGCCTTGTCATCATGCCTACCCTCCCTCGGCTGGTTAAAGCCACCATCCACAAGTCCTTGTGCGAACTGACCCCATCGCTGATCGGGACACTGCTTCTGGACCAGGGCTCTGAGATTCATTCCTCGATCAAATCGATCTGTTTCAGTCCTTGGGTAGCTGATGAAACCCTTGTTATAGAGCCCTTCGGCAATGGTCATGGCCTGTTGACCACTCATGCGTAGCAACCGTGTTGCCGCTTTCTGTAACTCGACCGTTGTAAGAGGCAAAGGCTTGAACTTTCGTGTCGGCTTTTCTTGAACTTTGGTCACCGTAGCTGTCTTGGCTGATAGACATCTCTCATAGAGAATCACTGTTGACATTCTATCAAAGAGGCGGTTGCGCTGCCAAGTGAAGTTGGCCTTCTTACCGTCTCGGCTGTGCATTACCTTGATGCTCCAGAATGGTTCCGGGACAAAGTTCTTTACGCGAAAATAGCGGTCCACGACAAACCCAAGGGTTGGGAATTGGCATGATCCTATCCTGTCAACACATGCGCAAACAACCTCGGACGACACATACCATAGCTGAGGGTCAACGCTTCCATCGGTCCCCCCAAAGGCCTCAGGCTGTTTGTAATGTACCGTGTAAAGGCATAGCCAATCCGTAAATCCAACTCGATGCGAGTAGCAACCGCGTTGACTTGCATCTCATCCAACTCGGCCAATCGCCGAGCTGCCGACAATACATGGCTGTGGCACGTTAGGTAACGTTTGAGGGAACACAATTCAGAGGGGGGCATACGCTCGTTCGACATTGCTGAACCTAGCTCTTTTGACCTGGATGCTCGCGTTCCCTGCTTGAGCAGCCTTGACGATTTCGTGCCCAATATGTTCTCCCTCACGATCACAATCTGTCCATATAACTAGGAGGCGAGCATACTTGGCCTGCGTTTCGATGTTCTGGGCAATAGCTTTTTTGTCCTTTGAGAAATCAGCTTAGATCATAGTCGTGGAAGTATGCAATCTCACATCCATGACGGTTGTTATGATCGGAGCCCTAAAGAGAGTCTCTGGAGGCGGGTGATTCCAGTTCTTGTATTCAGGAGTGAACTCGGCATTCGTCAAATGGCCTGTGACACAGGTCATTGTAACGGAGCATTGTCCCCACGGGCCGCCAAAGTCGAAATCGAAGGCGTAGTTTTTTATGTATTGGTTACGCGTATTGTGCTTTGGTAATTGTCAGTCTCCGTTTCCTGCTCATAGTATGCAGCTTGACTCACTGTCTGATAATGACCACCGGCAAGATGACCGGCAACGGCTTTCGAGATTGAAGGCTTCTCGGCCACGCACAAGACTCGCATCTTTGCATAGGTTCTCGTCCAGCTGACGATGCCGAGCTTGGAGAGTCGAGTTTGGGTCACGAGAATTGGCCTCAGGCGCATAACCAGATATGCTGTTCGGGTCGCTGCAGACAAGACAAAGGGAAGGAGGGGACTCGTGCAAGGCCGTGGGCTTAGGAAGGCGCTATCAGTGTTTGCACCTCAGATCTATCATGCATTGCCTCAACCTCTCAGTGAAAACCGCACAATTAAGCCACAGCCTTCAGTAAAAATTCCCCTATGTCCGCTCTCAATCATCTGTGAGCTGTGAGATGGCCGCCGCGAGTACGAAAATCTCGACACGCGCTATGCAGCAAAGTCCATGTCGTAGATTTTGGCGAGGCGCTTGCATGCCCCGACCCGACTTCAGCCTTTCCAAATAGCGGGTATCAGTGACAGAATTCACCAGCCACAGCGGCTCCATCCGCTGGCTAGGTGATGGCTCCAGGGGACGGACCCCTAACCCCACGGCTAACGACCCCTGCATTTTGCGTGTTCCGAGGGTCAAGTTAGAGTAAGAGAGCGTGTCCAGGTGGCGCATGTCAATCGTCTCTTAGCCTCGACCCTGTGGAATGTGTCTATGACGACTCCATGGAAGAGCCGGATCGGCGCAGCAACTCCCTCTTAAACCCCCATTGCAACCACACGAAACCCCATCTCAGGGCAGTCTGTTGCTTTACCAAAACTCCACGCTTTCCAACTGCCGAAGTAATCACCTACACAAACTCAACATGGCTCTGCCTCTGCTCCAGTCCGTCCAGGACTGTGGTGACTTCTCGAAATCTGTTGAACCCTACATTCCTCAGCTCTATGCCCTCCCATACCAAATTCTCGACAACATCGCCAATCCTTCCGGCTTAAAACAGATATACATAGACACAAACCCGTTGGTCTCTGGCTTTGCGTTTTCTCTAGCCTCGTCATTCGTGTTCTTGGTCGTCTCTGAGATTAATCGAAACTGGTCACAAGTTGATCGGATGTGGAGTATTCTCCCCAACTTCTACATCCTTCACCTTGCTACATGGGCCCGTCTTGCTGGTGTTCACCACTCTCGGCTGGACCTCGTTGCAATTTTCAGCACTGCCTGGAGTGTAAGAGCGACTGATCGATTAGGTTGCGCTGTTAGTTGACATATTTCTAGTGCAGATTGACCTTCAACTATTGGCGCAGAGGGGGTTATCAGAAAGGATCTGAGGATTATAGGTGGTGAGTTTATCAGTCTCCTCAATGTGGCACACTGCTTACTATGTACAGGGCAATTGTCAAGGCCTATGTACCCAATGTGGTGTTCTTCATCCTCAACGTCACCTTTATTTCCACCATCCAGAGTATTTTGCTCTTTGCCTTTTCCGGGGTTCCTGCGTATGCCATTCTCCTCTCGAATCAGTTTGAGAAGGGCGTCACTCCAGCTGACGTTGCCTATCTCATCGTTGAGGTTGCACTCGTAGCCAGCGAATTTATCGCTGATGGCCAGCAACAAAGTATGTTCCCCAACTGCCCTTGAATCACCTTACAAAGTTGTTGACAGCCACATAGCATATCAAAATGCCAAGAACCAGTACAAAAAGGACGGCAAAGTGACCAAGGGCTTCAAGCAAGCCGATCTTGAACGAGGATTTGTAACTTTCGGTCTGTGGGCCTACAGCAGACACCCCAACTTCTTTGCCGAGCAGATGGTTTGGTTTGTCCTCTACCAGTGGAGTTGTTTTGCTACGAACAACCTCTTCAGCTGGACCTTTGTTGGCTCTGGAAGCTTGATTGTCCTCTTTCAAGCTTCTACATGGCTGACAGAGTTGATCACCTCTGGCAAATACCCAGAGTATGCAGAATACCAAAGGAACGTCGGCATGTTCATCCCCACGGCTCTACGACCGTACGGAACCCCCTCCCGAGCCCCCAAGATTATCAAGACCAGCGAACTCGCAAAGCGTCAGGCGCAAAAGGAAAATAAACAGAACTAAAGCTCGATGTGCCTTTGTAGACTTGGGTGGTGTCTTTTTGATCCAGTGTTTTAAACAAGACTCGTGGATAAGGAATAGAGGGGGCCAGCTAGAACAACGTTAAGAGTAATTCTTAATTTCACCAGACGGCACATATTCAGTAACTAATTTGCAGGGTCTAAGGTCTATTGTTGTCTAATCTAAATCATTCACCCAATCTAAGATCACTCAGTTTATCAGAGTAGTACGTAGGGACAGCAACGGGGTCCTCCTTTTCCCAGTCCGCCTTCTGGTGAACGCCCGTGGCGACATGAAGCGTACCTCCAAGTTTACCTTCAATCCCAAACTTGATGTCTGTGTTCAGGCGGTCGCCAATCATGCAGGTGCGAGCTCTGTCGAACTGAAACTTGCCTTCAACGGCGTCCATCATGGCCTGGCTCGGCTTGCCCAGAGCAAGGGGGTGCTTGTTGAGGGCGTTGACCAGGGGGATATGCACCGAGCCAGCTCCGAGGAAGAAATCGTGGTGCATGGGCAGAGTCGAATCCACGTTGGTGGCCAAGAAGAGGGCGCCGCGTTTCAGGTAGTGCATACCTACGGCAAGCTTTAGGTAGTTGATGTGGAAATCGAGGCCGCACAGGACGATGCCGACTTCGGGATCCAGGAATGTGCCCTCGGCGAGGGCCTTGAAGTCATCCTGTGTAATGTCTCGGCGGTACGCAGGGTCCGTTCCACCGATGTGCGGGATGCCCTCCGACTCCAGCTCCTTCTCGATGCCGGATTCTCCAATGATGTACACCTTATTCTTGCCCTCGGGAAGCTTGAGGATACGAGAGATGTAAATGGCAGCAGAGTAGCTGGACCCGAAGATGTCGTCAACTTCACATGGAATACCGAGGTTTGTCAGCTTCTTGAGATATTCGCTGCGTGACTTTGTCGAGTTGTTGGTCACAAAGACAGTTCTCTTTCCTTGAGGGACGTCAGCGCAGTCACATGTTAGGTGATGGTAAGTTCACCCAACCTTTTGATCTCAACAGGGAAATAGTCTCCGGAACTCCGTCAAAGATGTGGTCGCCGGACCAAAGGACGCCTACAACATTAAGTCTGCGCTCTCTCACGTGTGTATTGAGTGCGTACCATCGCAGTCGAAGAGAAACGTCTGCCATTGCATATGAGCGCTTGAGAATGTGAGTGATGGAAACTAAATCACTCACGTCAAACTTGTCGATAAACTCAGTGATGGCAGCCTTATCGCCGGTAAGATATTTTGGACTAGTAGCCATCTCTATTGGCTGGTATTGACGGGTTTGGGATTTGATAAATTGACGTTGGACTTTGGGTGAGAATGAGAGATATTCTCATGGTGGTGACGACTGTCGGATAGTTTCAAGCTTAGTCAGTGCGATTTAGACGGGTCGCACATGAGAAGTCAAATCGAACAATATTTTTACTGTATTTCCCCGAAAATTGAACGTAGCGCGCACGCAGAAGAAGACCATCTGTTTATTGGTGTATGTTACTGCTAAAATATTAAGAGATTGACTATTAAAACTCCAGGACAGCAAGAATACAATTCGTCACTGGTAAGTGTAGGGTAGCCTTGATGGAACGCATGTGCATTCTAATCGTCAACTCGTTGAGACAAACCCACGGTTCCCCGCTGACATCATACATGGCAGAAACCACGAGCCCTCGGAAAGCAACCGTCGACTAGAAAATCCTTTACACGTGAGACTAGATCTTGCCTGCCGGGGTTGCCGAGAATATTCTGCAAGTTCCTGTGATTCCCTGTTTTCGGGATCATCACCCGTGCCCGAGCGACGGGAGGCGATCGAGTGGCGAGACCCTGAAAATTGTTTCGTGCCTGGGCCCTGCGTTCCGTGAACTCGTGGGACTGGCTGACTGGTGACCGGTCACATGGAGTTCGTAAATTCTCTTCACTTGGCCGCTCCCGAGTATTTACTTTTGTAAGGATACGAGTTCTATGAATTCTCAGTAGCTTATAATCGTTTGAACGGACATTGGAAATGAAATCGATGTCTGGGGTATTCACTTTGTACCACTTACGGTAGCAAGTAGTTACACTTGCTTGTCCTCCAGCTGCATCGTGCCGTCATTTGGTGATCGTCTCGTCAAGACTCCACCGACGGCCGGCGTTCGGAGTGTCGAGATTTGCCGTCAATGGCGTCGTTATGATTGGTCCACGGCTTTACATGTTTTAGATGGCCATGTGGCCACGAGTAATGTCGAGCCAATTATGCCATCGGACAGACACTTATCAGGGACCAGGTGTCTCTGTCTCCCACATGCAAGTCATTCATCTACGAGTTGAATGGAGCAGCAAACCTCCTCCGTTCTCCCGTCACCCTCCATCAGACTGTAGAGAGGAAAGGATTTGCTCACCGAAGAAGATCCATATGCTTCCTGCAACAGAGAGCCACACCGCTCAGCATGCCAACAAGCCAGCATGTCCGTATCTATCTCCCGAGTGGAGAAACTATGGCGATGTGACAAGGTGTAGACGGTGGAGTTCAGGGACTTTGAAGCTAATACCCAGGGCCTAAAGGCCGAAAGAGTGGGAAAGCCGTCCCAAGTTGCCGCTAATCTTGGAAGACCCTGAAGCTCCTGAGCAAGAGCTGGCCGCATTATAAATATCCAACATTGCTCTCGTGGATCTGCTCCTTTGTCTTGATTTCGATTGTATCCGCAAACAATTCTTTCGTGGTGGTGATCCTGAAAGAAGTTTGAACACACCCAAGGTGGCACGCGACGCAAACCCATCTTTGGAAACCTCCTGCACACAGCTGTCTCGCACTTGCACGAGTCAACCTCTGCTGCCACTACGGCCCTTCCTCGCGCCAAAATAAATTTCTCTCCTTCCTCTCTCGCTTCCTTCCCGACTCTTCTCCTCATACACAACCAAGAAGCAAAAACAAAAACAAACACCCGATAACACAATACTTGCACAAGACACCATCGCTTGCTTGTTACCTTCCTCTACATTCTCTTCACTCTCTCACCTACTCCTACATCAACATGAGTGCTCCCGTTCTGAACCGCTCCGACTCGTCGGATTCTTCATTCACCAGCAAACATTCGAGCCGGGAAACCACCCCCGCGTCCACACCGAGCATCGGAAAAAGCGACGATGGTTTTGACAACGGCAAAAGCGGCACTCGCCCTCTGCCCGCCCTTCAACGAGACTTCCCCAAGCCCGAGCAAGACGTCGATGTCCAGGCCATGCTGGAGCGACAGCCAGGTCGCTGGACTGTGCAAGGTCAAATCGCGGCCAATAGCCATCGAGCCAAAACATCGTCTGCCGCCAGCGACGAGCAGCTGCGAGAACGACGAGCCCGAGAGTTTGAGGCTGCCAAGAAGGATCTCCTGGCGTTCCATGATAAGCTTCAACCCTCCAATGGGAGACACTTCTGAACAAATACCGTCTCTTGATCGACGTGGGTCATTTCTTTGGCCATGGTCGAATGAACTTCTTTCACAAGCGCACTGAAATTTGGAGGGGTGATACCTGTGGTTACACGAATAACGAATCTACGAATGAATGAGGTCAATTCTTGACCGCACATTGGCCAAGCGGGCGCAATGATAAGGGAAGACTGGCACCAGATAGAGATTAGAGCTCATAATAGAGTAGGGTGTTTCTAACATTTACATTTCATGCATCGTCATCTCTTGATACACTGCCTAAGAAAGGTCCGCAACGGAAAGGATCCTGCCTCCTAGCGTGAATCCGTAAGCCACAAGCGCCAAAAAGGTCGCGAGGTTGAGAAGCGACGAAATGCCATGAGCCATGCCAAACTGTTTGTTGAGGGCCTTCATCTCATCTGAGTGGGGGCCTTCGGCATACCACTCCTTGCCATCTCTCTTGACTGCAATCTCGTTAGTAATCAAGCGCGCTGTGCAAGGAGGGGCGGCTTACCCTGTCCTCGTCTCTGCTTCATGACGTTGGTGGTCCAGGGGAGAAGAACAGTGTAGTTGACGAGTCCAGTCACGAATATGGTAGCAATGGGGGCCAGTGAGTGCCATCTGGCAAACTCACTGAACAACCCCTTGTAGCCGGAGGAGAGACCAATCAGGGAGTTGCCGGGGAACGTCAATGCAAGGACAACAGGCAGAGCTGTCTGCATGCCGAAGTAGATTGGGAAGAGCTTCTGCTGGATTGCCGAGAACGCCGAGCGATCCACCGTCTTGATCATGGTGATGCCATTGATGAATGTCTACTCAATTGTTAGAATGAATCTATTCGTCCGATTGCTACATGTGTTGGACTAACATGGAAGAACGTAGTTCCAAGAAGTGTTCCGTAGCTACCAGATGGTGAGTTATTGGTACCTCCGATTTGATGCCAGTCGTTAGGTGCTTACGAGATGATGTGGTATGGGGCCACTGAAAAGATGACGGCGCTCACGGGGCTCGCCATTGCAAGATTTAGCAAGATTTGATGATTTTGCGATGGAAATATTCGAGACCAAGGTCTTGAGGATAGATGATTGAAAAGATGAAACCACTTGAGAAGCGGAGAGAACCACTTCCGAGGCACTCAATTCAGACAGGTGAGGTGACGTCGGACATCTCTCCAATTTTGAACCGGAACAATTTAGTCACGTGATGTCGTGCCTTGGACGCGTGCCACGCTATGGAGCTTGTCTCACGGTGTACAGCTCGCTGGGGTCCTTCTGCCTAATTGAGGACCAAGATTCAACATGAGAACGCGAATTCCATTGGCATCGATTTAAAAGACAAACTCCTCATACATGTAACAAACTGTTCTTCTTCTTCTACTCAACCTTTCTTTTTCTTTTTTTCCTTTTTTCCCTCGTTACACTCGCCCAACATGGCCGATAAAGAAGCTACCGTCTTCATCCTGGATCTGGGCTTCACCATGGCCCAGAGCCATAGCGGTAGATCAGAATCAGATCTCGATTGGAGCTTGCGATACGTGTGGGACAAAATCACCGACATTGTGGCTGCCAGTCGTAAAACGCTATGTGTTGGAGTACTGGGGCTAAGAACTGATGAAACAAAGAACAAGCTTCAGGAAGACGAAGGGTATGAGAACATCTCGGTGCTACAGGAACTGGGCCCCATGACTATGACATCCTTGAGAGAGTTGCAGACACAGATTCGGCCAGGGAGTGCAGAATACGGTGACGCTATCTCGGCCATTGTCGTGGCCATGGACATGATCGATACCTTCACCAAGAAGCAGAAATGGAATCGCAAAATCGTCCTCGTCACCGACGGACTGGGACCCATTGACGCCGATGGAGTGAGCGATATTTCCAAGAAGATGAATGATTCAAACATCCAGTTGACGGTTTTGTAAGCTTGCCCACAATACCCTAGTGTTACCTTGACTGATCTTCCAGGGGCGTGGATTTCGACGATCCGGATTATGGCTTTAAGGAAGAGGATAAGCCGGACCAGAAGGTTTGGAACTCAAAGAAAGCTCACCAAGGTGGCACTAACAATTTCACAGGCTGAAAATGAGAAGAACCTCAAGTCACTCATTGAAGACTGTCAAAACGGCATCTTTGCCACCATTGCGGAAGCGATTGACGAGCTCGACACCCCCAGAATTAAGACTGTGAAGCCATACAAGACATTCGACGGCCCCTTGACCCTCGGAGACCCAGAAAAGTTCCCCTCCGCGTTGAATATCAATGTAGAGAGATATTTCAAGACCCATCTCGCCAGGCCTCTCGCCGCCAGCACCGTTGTGATCAAATCGGAGCAGGGAACTGATTCCCAGGAGGTTCTTGACGGAGATGCCATGGAAGGTGTTGAGTTCTCGGCCGTGAAACAAACTAGATCGTACAAGGTTAATGATCCCGATGCACCGGGCGGCAAACGTGACGTTGAATTCGATGATCTCGCCAAAGGATTCGAGTACGGCCGCACGGCTGTGCATATTAGCGAGTCCGAACATAACATCACCAAGATTGAAACGGTCAAGAGTTTCTCCATTGTCGGGTTTATCCCATTTTCAAAGGTATTCGGGCCGTTATGTCGTCTCAATATTTCTTGCTAATTCGTCGTAGTATGAACCATTCCTCAACATGGGCGAGGTTTGCGTCACTATAGCCCGCAAATCCGATACGAAATCAGAGGCTGCACTGTCTTCGCTGGTCTGGGCCCTATCAGAGCTCGAGTCTTTTGCCGTCGCGCGAATTGTGCCAAAGGATGGCAAGGACCCTTTGCTGGTGTTGTTGGCACCTGGACTAGAGCCTGGCTTGGACTGCCTCTATGACGTTCCATTACCATTTGCCGAAGACGTCCGTAGCTATCAATTTCCTCCATTGGATCGGGTCATCACAGTTAGCGGCCAAACACTCACCCAACACCGATTCCTCCCGACGGACGAGCTGAACGATGCCATGAGTGATTATGTCGATGCAATGGATCTTTCAACATGCGGAGTCGATGATGAAGGGTATGCTGAGTGTCATTTAGACGATTACATCGCTAATAATTGGACAGAAATTCTGCAGAGTATGCAGCGATCGATGACACGTACAATCCATCGATTCATCGAATCAACCATGCCGTCAAGACACGAGCAGTGCATCCTGAGAAACCTATTCCTGATACGCCATCCATTCTTCTACGTTTTGCCCAACCACCCAATGAATTGATCGAGAAGGTACAGAGCAAGATTGATTCTCTCATTGAGGTGGCTGAAGTGAAGAAGGGTACGTACTGCCCCTACGTGGTTTCTAGGTTGAATGTCAAAACTAACAAGCTATAGTGCCTCCTAAAGCCAAGGGCAAGCGTGCCAGGGATACCGTCAAACCGATTTCTGGGCTTGACGTGGATGCTCTTCTCGGCGAAGGGAAGAAAGAACATATTGATCCAGACAATGCTGTTCCTGATTTCAAGCAGGCCCTTGCTGCGACCGAGGAGGTTTCGGAGATTGAAGAGGCCGCCAAGCAGATGGGTGTTATTACGGACACGTTGATCACGGAGAGTTTTGGTGACAGCAAATACTCTCGGGCACTTGAGTGTTTGGGTGTAATGCGAGAGGAGCTCACCAATCTGGAGGAGCCAGAACTGTACAACAAATACGTGCGAAGTATGAAGAAGCAACTGCTCTCTGGGACCTTGGGCGGTGATCGGCGTGACTTTTGGTTCAAGATGAGGTGGTCAAGGCTGGGATTGATTGACAATAAGCAATCCGAGGTGTCTAACGTGACGCCTGAGGAAGCGGACGAGGTGAGTTTACGATTCGCTGCGAAGGGTGACCAAGATACATGCTAACGTATGGGCAGTTCTACAAGTCAAAATAGGCTCGATGTGTGACTCTACTTTTAAAAAATCTTATTGGTAGATGAAATGGGAACTGTTTTGGCGTTCACAAGATTAATGCTGAGATACATGTACTGAAATCTCGAACCTGGTTGGTTGTTACCGGCCCCATTGAACATCTGAACGCCATACGGACAACATCGCAGCCTATGGAGGGCCGATGTCGTTCGTTCCTTTTCTTTATTTATTTGTTTCCCTTACTCGTTTTCATTACCTACGACCAATTGGGTGTTACGGTCCGTTCACTGGCTGCACGCAGCTAACCGTGACTGTCTCTGTGCGACTCTAAGACCTACGACCCAAAACGAACCTTCCTCTTGCTTCGATCAGTGTTCGCTCCTTCTCCTGCTTCCCTTTCCCCAACACTCACCTCCCAACAACCCCGAGTCAGCGAGACCTGCTGCTTCTTATTTCTGGTTTCAAATTCTTCCTGACGGATCACTTCTCTTGTCCTACTAACACCGGAATTCCGATTTCAAACCCCCCTGAGAATGGCCTTTGAGGCTCGACTCGAACGGCTTGCGGCGCTGCTGGACAAGAACATCTGTATCGACGAGTCTAAAGCAGCGGACTCACCATCGGTACAGGACCCTTGGGCAGACCCGAGTGATGATTGGCAGTATTCTGCTGTAAAGGAATCGACGGAGTGCACCAAACCACCTTCTGCGCGGGCTGCCAGAGAAGCCGAGGAAAACAAGGCAAAGGAGCATGAACAGGCTCTACGCCTTCAGAAGGCATTCGACTGCGTAGACTTTCGGCCTGGAGAGCCGGTTTCCGAGGACACTCATTTCTGTCCTTGGAAAGTGATTGTCAAGTATCCCGAGTTCTTCATCGGTAAAGCGAATAAGCCACGGGTCAGTAGGCCACTGAAAACCAAGATAATGATGACTATACTTGCTAATGCATCGGAAGGTCAAACCATACTTTGATAGACTCTTGTCGGGCAAGACCTGGGACTTGTGAGTAATGCTCCTTAACGAAGTTAACAGTCGCTAACCTCTACAGCTTTTACATTCACGACCCGGCCGAACCTTTGCGACGCCCCTACCTTCTTGTTCCAACGGTTCAATTTGAGGTTTTTCTGGCTTTTATCAATTCCGAGCTTGGAACACTATTGCAAATCCCATACGGGGGCAATGAACACAAATTTTCCATCAAGTTTGGTCAAGGTGGCACACCTAGGCCAAGATATCTTCGCAGATCGACAAATGAAAAGTCCTTGGACATCGAGCTATGGCCCGACATGCCTCAAGTCGATATAGATGGCTTTAAAGCAGCAACCATTTTTATGCAGGATGATTGGCGAGAGAAGATGATAATCGTCAAGGGAGCATCCAAAAATAGGCCCAAGAAAGATAAAGATGGCCGGAAATCTGTCAAGCAAGCGCAGCGGAAGCAGATGCTACTTCGAGCGCAAACTTACCTTGGCCTCACTGGCCCGCCGCAACCCCAAGACGTGGTCTTCGTGTGTGTTGATGTCGAGGCCATCGAAAGACCGCCAAATCCTGTATCCGAGATTGGATTTTCCATATTCGACACCAAGAACGTCTGGGACATTCGTCCAGGTCACGGTGGTGAGAACTGGCGAACCATGATTGAATGTCACCATCTCCGGGTTTGGGAATATTCAGGGCTCAGGAATGGTCGATACGTGCAAGGGTGTCCTGACGCCTTCGACTTTGGGTGAGAAACTTGATTGCTAGACTTCAAGGCATTGACGTTAACATTTCCCAGATCCAGTATCTTCCCGAAGAAGTCTCACGTCAAAGAGGAGATACTCAAGATACTTACACCGTACACCAGTGAATCTCGGCCTCTTGTTCTTGTTGGCCACGATATCCAGTCGGACCTAAAATGGGTAGCAGGCTTTGATGTTAACCTCACCGCCCTGAACAATGTGATTGGAGAGCTTGATACCAAGGACATGTTTCAAGGTTGGCGAGACGAGACTGTTGCTCCTGGACTTGGGAGAGTGTTGACACACCTTGGCATCCCCAACAAGAACCTTCACAATGCTGGCAACGACGCCTACTATACTCTCTGTGCAATGTTGGGTGTGTCATTCGAAGAGGTTCGGGAAAGGGAGGCCAAGACCAAAGGCGACGTGTTAATTTAGGCCGTGGGTCACCAAGATATTGAGGTATAGCATGTCGAGAAGAGAGCAGGCACATGGCCTATTGTATTTTGTATGTATTGTACAGCCTTTAGCCGGACGGCTTGATGGCACACTTATTCCATCATTTGGCTCTCGTTCTAAAAGCCTTCATATGAACCACAAACGCCATCGCTATGGAAACAAGTAGTGTACACTAAACACGCCAGCAGTATAGCCACAACAATCGGAACTTGCGTCGTTCAATCAGGATTGTCCAAAAGTTTTCGCAGTGAATCTAAGATCCGTCGATTATGAGGCGATAGAGCGGCGGGGAGGATTATTTTGTTGGAGCGTTCGACAGAATCAGCTGTGCTTGTCCAGAAACTCCTTTGCCTCGTTGACCTTTGTTGCTAGGTAGGGACTGCCGCCTCGGTCGGGGTGGTTCAAGAGCATGAGGGTTCGGTGGGCTTTGCGGACCTTGTCCTTGGTGATGGAGCGCTCGCTGAGGGGTTGTTAGCGAGGGGAAGATATGGTAAGGTCAGTTTCGACTGGACATACTTGAGCGAAAGGATGAGGGAGGCTTCCTTCTTGGTCATCTTGGGCTCGAAACCACCCTTGTAGAAAGCCTTGCCCATGGCTCCCACGCCGCCGCGCGAACGCCTCCATGCGACAAGACCGGCTCGGCCCTGCGAGTGTGGTTAGGAACGGGCAAATTTACTAGCATTGTAGGGGTGATTGACTCACAAGAAAGGCAGCCACAGCGGCGCCAGCGCCCAAAGCGAGGACAGAAGACATGTTTTTTCAGCGGAAATTGGCCGTGGAATTGAAAAGAATTGGAGTTTGACGATTGGGAATCCCGACTTTCAACGGGAACTCGGGATGGCCACTCAAGTTTTCCGGCCGGCGCAGACCGGAGGCAAATCGGGGGAAGATTTGTTTCGCCGAGCTCCTATCGATAAAGGAAAGGGACCCACCAGGCGGTGGGTGGCCGAACAAAAATTTCTTGAGAAGGGACGTTCAAAGTGCGGTATCACCAGCGGGGCCGGGAAAGACGAAGAATTGAAGAAGCAGTTTTTTGGTCTTTTGAGACCGCCACGAAGACAATATGAGGTTAGTCACTTGGAGAGAACGTTGGAGTGGTTTCGTTTTGAAATCCAGAGCCATAAACTGTTGAGGTTGAAGTCTCATAGACTTGCTGGCGTCGTGTGTGTTCGTTACGATGGCTGATCAATTGCTTCAGAATCGAGACCTGTTACTTTTGCAGTCGCCCTGCATACCCCAGCAAGGGCATTACCTTTGTTCGAAACGATGCGCGAGTTTTCAGATTCTGCCGCAGCAAATGCCATAAAAACGTACGTCTACAACTGCTGGAATTAGCAAGGACTACAGAATTGCGATTGGACCGGTTGGGCGAGACGGATGCACGGAACAGAATGCTAACGATGGGGCTGCCAAACAGTTCAAGATGAAGCGCAACCCCCGAAAGCTTAAGTGGACAAAGGCCTTCCGCAAGGCTGCCGGAAAGGAGATGACGGTCGACTCGACGCTGCAGTTCGCCGCTCGCCGCAACGTCCCCGTGCGCTACGACCGCGAGCTCATGGGCAAGACGCTCAAGGCCATGGAGCGCGTGTCCGAGATCCGGGCCCGCCGCGAGCGCGTCTTCTACAAGAAGCGCATGGCGGGCAAGAAGGAGCGCGAGCTGGCGTCGGCCCGCAAGCTCGTCGCCGAGAACGAGCACCTGCTGCCGCGCCTGCGCGGAAGCGAGAAGCGTCGCCTGCGCGAGGAGGGTCTCACCGAGGAGGAGATCAACGAGATCGAGCCCGAGGCCGAGCACTCCAAGGCGTTTGGTGGCGAGAAGAAGCGTGTTGCCATTGCTTTGGAGGAGGATGACGACGATGATGTCGAGGACGGCATGGAAGATGGCTCTGACGATGATGAAGATGAAGAGGATGGCGACGACGACGTCGATGATATGGACATGGACGACGAGTAGAGTCGGAAAGGCCTCTGGACGACAAAACTGGGTATAAAAGGTGCAAAAATGTCTGGAAGAAGGGCTTTCAGGCCCCTTGGGCGTTATGGTGTTTTGATTCGAGGCATACCACGGGCGTTGGGATATACTAACTGTACGATGCAGTGCAGTACGTTACAACAAGCGAGCGAGTGAGCATGCAGGCGACGACAAGTTGTAGGAGAGAGGCACTCCAGCTTCTTGCGTGGTTGAATGCCGGCAGCTGTGTTTGAGCTTAGGGGTGGGATGTGAATACAAAATCATGTTGGATCTTCCAAGAGTAGCCTGGATTGAGTGATTTGCATATGATCCGCAGGAGATGATTGGGTGGGAGGAGATGGTCACGGTTGAGACGATTCAGTCAGGTGTCCCCCCCCCTGGATTGAATTGTGTGTGTGTCTTGTGGTGAAGAAGTTGTGGTGGTGGCTGCGGCTACCGAAGGGATTGGAGGGCTGTTGGTATGTGAAGTGCATTTCAGGATTTCATGTTGTTGACATGTTCCGAGGATTTGATAACGAGGCGTCAGCAGACGTGCCAATTGAACTGAGATGGTGTTTGTATTCAAAGGATCTTCAGAGTCTCTCTGGAATGTCACTGCGGGACGTTGGCCTGGGTCTTGGGTCTGCCACCAAATGCCGGTCCCTTACTGGATGGACTCTTTCTGACTCTTGTCAACACTGCGTGCGTCCTGGGGATCCAAAAGAGTCAGCAGGGTCAGCCGGACACGTCAGACTCGCAGAAAGAAGAGGAGCAGACAGTTGGTTAGTCCGTACACGCAGAGAGCGAAATGCTTCGAATCCACCAAATAAGAGGGAGTGACGATATCCTAGGGGGAGCCACTTGATACGGGCAGCATTCTTGCTGTTGAAAATGCCTTATCCGTGGTTGGATGGGCGGTCGGCCGCTAATCCATGTAGCGCCTGTACGGGGGACCATGGGCGCGTGCCCCTCCATCCCCAATCCCCATGCCTTGATAAGGCCAAGCAAAAACCGAGGGACCGTCAGTTCTGCTCTTTGGGACCCTTTGCCTGCTGCTTCTTGGTCCCCTCTCAACCCCTCCATTCTTTTTCCTGTCTCAATCAGCAAAAGCTCATGTGAGCTACTTTTTTCTCTTGTCGTGGCCGTGCCGTGGGGAGTTTGGACCCCGGGGCCCGGGCTTATCATTGCGCCCCCCCTTGCATGTCTCGTCTCAACGGCCTTTCAGCTCGAGACTGGAGCTCCATGGACGAAGATGAATGGACGAATGGCTTGGTTTTGGTCAAGAGCGTAGCTTGGTCGGGCGTCCAATTTGGGTGAGGATAGACACGGCATAGAAAGTAAAAATAAAGGAACCAGGAAAGGGAGACTGGGACTTGCCTATCTTGCTTGTCCCTTTCCCCGGATTACCTAGCCAACTTTCCTAACGCACCTGCCTCACCTACTCTTGCTGTCCGCGGGACAATAATCAGAGTCATTTCTCAGGCTCTCTCTTTCTCTCTCTCTTCTATTCTCTCTTCCTTCTTCTTTTCCCCGTATTCTCCCTCATTCCCCTTTGTCCAATAACGAACTGGCCCTGCCATGTCCCTCTAACCGTAATTCAATCTAGAGCATGCGCCGTCTCCTTCTTCCATACGCTTCCCGTGTATTTGCTTTTTCCCGCCGGTCGTCAACCCGCATGCCTTGCTAGAGGGGCGCACCGCTTACTAGAGACGGGTGTATTCCGCAGCGTTGGCCGTCTCTCTCCTCTTCTTTTTGTCGTGACTGAGAGTTTGTCCTTTCTTTCTTTTCATTTCTAGTCGAAGAGAGAAATGGCGTCTGCAATGGATGAGAAGCACCCTTTGTTAAATAAGTCTTTCTCTGTGAAGCAACCGCCAAAGAGGAGAACCCTCACCACGTTGGTGGCTTTGGTGGCCTCACTCTCCCTTCTGGCCTTTTTCCATGAGGGGTCCCTGAGATTGGTTCGGCAAAACGTAAAAGAAAAGCTTCCAGTAGGTCAATGGAAATGGAATGATGTAAGTCGGCCAAGCGAATTTATATGTCAGGAAACGGACTACTGATAACGAGTCCCCAGATTACACCCACTCCAGACCTTACTTGGGAGAAGTGCTATGGCGGGAGATATGATTGTGCACGGCTGGATGTGAGTATAGTTCATTGGAAATACCATCAGATAACCTCTTCTGACTCCTCATCAGGTTCCTATGGACTGGTTAGAACCTACGAGCCATAAACGTGTCCAGCTGGGAGTCATCAGATTGGCCGCCAAGTCGAAAGATGACAACTTGTCCCCAGTCTTTGTAAACCCTGGTGTATAATTCCCCCAAACTGTCCTCTACTGTCCCTGTAACTAACTGGACAAAAGGGCCCTGGAGGATCAGGAGTGCAGTTCCTTAAGGACGTCGGTTCTTTCATCCAGACTATTGTCGGCGACAACCATGTAAGCCATCCTTATTCCACTAATAGTACTGTGGAAAGACAATATCCTGACTGTCTTCGAGGACATAATCAGTTGGGATCCACGAGGAGGCAAGCTCATCATATACTTTTGCCTCTGAATCCTTGATCTGACAATATCACTTAGTTGGCGTTTCTACCCCCCGCGTTGAGTGCTGGGGCTCGTCGCAGAAGCGAAAGAAGTGGTCCCTCCAAGAAACTCCCGTTGTTGATGAGCGGCCTGGTCTGGAATACGACGCTTATTCTCGTGCTGTTGCCTACTCGGGTGCCTGCGAAGCTGCGATGGAGCACACCGACCTCATGAGCCACCTCGGTACAGCGTCCCATGCGCGTGATATGCTCGAGATTCTCAAGAAAACTGGCCACGAGAAGCTTCGCTACTGGGGCTTTAGCTACGGCACCGTTTTGGGAGGTGTCTTTGCGGCCTTGTTTCCGGATAGGGTTGAGAGAATGGTCAGTGATGGTAAGTTATCAGGAGAGATTGACACTGAGAGGAGTAGAGCCTGATCAAATATCATTCACTTAGGAAACTGTGACTATCATGACTGGTTTCACTTGGACCACACGCGATTCCTCACCGACACTGACAAGATTCTTGACGCCTTTGACAAGGCGTGCCATGAAATCGGTCCAGAAAGATGTGCTCTATGGGCTGAATCCCCAGCAGCCATCCAGAGCCGCCGGGCAGCTTTACTCGAACAGCTCAAAACATCACCCGTAATCATCCCCGCCTGGACATTTCCGTCGGGGCCTGAACTCCCCGAGATAATCACCTACTCCAAGCTCCAGCGCCTCATGCAGACCGCGCTCTACGATCCACAGAAAAGTCTGCTCCCCGTAGCCCGCGTCTACGAGGCGCTCGAGCGGGGTGACGGCCTACCCTACTGGAACCTACTCCACGAGGGCGGTCGAGAGGGTGAGCCCAACGAGAGCTGCTCTCTGGGCGAGACGCCGGCAACGCTACCCCATGAGACCGGGGCGGAGATTGACGCGTTCCCTGCCATCATGTGCTCCGATAATGAGCAGGCTACCGATTCTCCTGCTGAGTTTGCCGAGTACGTTAAGGAGATGACGAGGACAAGCCGATGGGCGGGCGCGGTAAATATATACTTTCGTGTTCTTTGTCTGGGAAAGACTACGAGGCCCAAATGGGAGATTGACGAAGGTACGTCCGCAATACAGAGTAAATGACAAAAGAAGTTTTCTAACACAGTTTGGTCTTGATAGGGACGATTGGGGGAGAGACATTACACCCAATTCTTTTTATTGGCAACCTTGCGGATAACGTCACTCCGCTGCAAAGTGCCTTTAACAACTCGGCACGCTTCCCGGGCTCTGTTGTTCTTAAGCAGAACTCATATGGCGTAAGTGTCACTGCCCATTATTTACTCTCCCTTGTTGTCTTTAAGTTGACAAGATGTTAGCATTGCTCGCTCGCTGCGGCATCAACATGTACTGCTCGTCACATCAGGACGTATTTCCAGGATGGCACGCTGCCATCGGCACGGAACGAGTGCGACCCGGACTACGGGCTGCTTGATCTGCCGGCAGATGAGCAGGTTATAGCGGAAGACGAGTTGGCGTCTGCTGTCTTCAAATTGACACAAGTGGCCAATATTCCTCGTGGGTTTGTATGAACGAAAGGGAAGATTTATGATTTGAGCGTCTTGGATGGATAGAGGTTTTGGTTTGCGTGAAAGATTTGCATAACTCGAATTTGGAGCAAGATTTATTCATCGTTTATGAGACTAGGTTGCTGGTCCAAGTTGCGATACTTGGAAAGGTAGACTTTGGTATCTCCCTGTTTGCTTGGCTAGATTGCCTTGGAGTCAAGGATTCATGAATTATCATTGGGAACAAACCTTTGAATAGACCTTCCATGCTTGTGTAGAAAAGGATACGGCGAAACGGTCGAACGGGAATAGTCCAATGACAAAGTTGTATGAGGCGAGAACCTATCCATTACCCAAAGGGTATCTATATCTATCATGACCAAAACCAACCGTAACCAACCCATCCCTTTTCATCATTCTAGGACTTCCTGTTAAGCCCACCGACCCTCCTCCCCTTTCCCTCTCAGGGACTGTGGTGCACCTTTGCAGGCATCTTCAACTCCCTATCAACCGCATCCTTGACCTCCCGCTCCAACCTCTCACTCCTCGCCTTTTCATCCTCCTCACCACCAGCACCCTTCCTGCGCTGCTCCTCCTCGTCAGTCTGCCAGTTCCCCGCCCCGCCGCGGCCCCCCAGCCCCCCGCGGCCTTGGTGGTTCCTCCTCAGGCTCGCGGCGACGGCGGCGGCGGTCCTGTCGGCCATGGCCTCCTGCTCGCGGGGGTCGGGCATGCTGGCCGGGTCGATGTAGTTGCCCGCGCCGCCGCGGCCGGCCCGCGTCGGGGCGTGGACCGAGGAGCGGTCGGGCGGGGGCGCGACGGCCGTGTCCAGGTTCTGGGCTTCGAGGTCCTGGTGGATTTTCGGTCAGGATAGGTTGTTTACGGAGGGGAGTTGAGTGCCCCGAGGGCTTATATCGATGAGAAAGGGGAGGGAAGGGAGGGAGGGAGGAAGGAGTTTACATTGTTGTCTTGGTCGGCCTTGGTGGGAGCGTAGTAGTTCCCGGCACCTCCACGACCAATCTTACGGTAGACGTCTTGGTCCGCAGGCATTTTCTTTTTCGTAGTTGTGCCTTTTTTCCCACTTTCTTTGAGTGCGGTTGCCTTAGGGAAAGGAAAGGGGTGTGGTGACAGAATACGAATACTG
>JALNIO010000933.1:0-12265 GCA_023509875.1 Rugonectria rugulosa | reverse complement strand
TTTTTTTTTTTCTTTTTTATTTTCTTAGTTACTTATTCTGCTCTTTTCTCTGTGTCAATACATTGTCTCATCGGTGCTTCTCCCCTCCTCGAGACGACGGCCGCGTTTGAAACAAATTGACGGGGCCCCCCCAAAAACGACGCCGGCAACTTTGCTCACTCAACGAAGCGCAAATAAAACCAACAGATGACTACAAGTTACATTGTAAATTAAATCCGGTAGAGACAAGACAACAAGACAGTAAAACTAAATGCGACTCCTACCCAAAAAGGGGGGGTCTGGTTCAGTGAGACACAACATACTACTCTACTCTGCATGTACACACAACGTCCAACGGATGTGACACTTCGGAACAAAATCACACTTCCGTTCCGCCCTACATTCCCCGTAGGCCGTTTCCTCTTTCCAGTTCCTGAGTTGACTTGGGGTAGCAAAGTAAAAAGGTGCACTGAACAGAATGAAAAAAAAATCGTACGACTTTGATACTAGGCCAGGGAACAGCATGTAAGTGGGAAAGGCAGGGGGGGTCAAAAACTTAGATGGACCACGTACATTGTACCGGAGTACGTTCGTTGCCCTTCCCGAAACCACCACCCAACAACCCTTTCACAAGACGCGACGGCCGGGGGACAGAGTCACTGGTTCCGCGGAGGCTCAAGTAAACGGGAACGAGAGACACGGGGCTCAGCATGCCCAACTACGTCGTAGTTGCTGGTACCCCGTCAGACGGCTGTTGTCACTTCGGATCCGCAGCGTCACATCAGCCTTCCCGTCCTAATTGTCTCTCCGCAGCAGCCAAGACGAGCCGAGGGCTCAAGCAGCTTCTATTCCGTACTGAGACATTGTACGCAAACTACGCAAACCATCACATCACATCTTTGTGTTGGTCGGAGCCATCCAAGTCATGCACTCATGCACTCACGCAGTCATGGTAAGCGTTCTTGCTAGTCATCAGCTGTCGACCTTGTACCTTGTACCGCTAGCAAACACCATCTCTCAAACCCATGTCCATCGACTGGCCAAGTCTCCTGGGGTCATGCAATACCCCAACTCTCAGCTTACATGGTTGAACTATGTAGTTGGAACAGGAAACTGTTGAACGTTGCGAGTAAACTCAAAGGTGCTGGAACCTTTCAACAACAAAGACAAAAAAAATGCACCGCTAATCCGTCCCTCTGCGTGCTGCGTCGTAACCTAGCCATTTCATGCAGTGCCGATCCTAATCCTCAATCATGAGTTGATCACGGCGTCTCCGTTAGTGCCGTTGAGTTTCAAGTCAGCGACCTGCTCACTCAACCCGCCGCTCAACGGCTCCGTCGAGGACGGCTCCGTGCTAGTCAGCCCTTTTCTGATGGCCAGCACGCTGTCAACGATGACGGCGTCGATGCCCTGCTTGACTTGTCGCTGTTGCATGAATTAGCCTCCCTGCTGTCAAGTTAAAGTGGCAATCAAGTACACTAACCTGTACCATGATCGGGTCGTTGTTGAGCGTGCCGTAGCTGACGCAGACCAACCCGTTCTCCTTGACAACCTTGACTAGCCGTGGGCTGTTGATCAAGGGCTCTGCCGCCGATACAATGCCCAGCAGGTTCCAGCGCCTCGCGAATCGGATAGCCTCTTGCAGAGACGATGCTCGAACATCGCACACTTCGCAGGAGCCTGCGTCCGTCAGGAACAGGATCGGGATAGAAGGTTGCTTGAAGCTGAGGCAGAGGCAAATGTCAGGGTTGAACGAGCTGAAGATGATGTGTCTCTCGCCAGCCAGATCGTACACTTTCGAGAGAACAGTGTCACAGAACGAGTTGAGTTCCACCGCGTAGGTGTCCATCTCATGTTCCTCGCTCTCGTGGAGCATTGGATACTTCATCTCAATGTTGAATCCAATATTCTCGGGAAGTCTGCGGAAGAGATCCTCTAGGGTAGCAAAAGGTGCTTGGATGAAATTGCCTCGTGAGTTGGCCTTGAAACCCTTGGACTTGAAGTCCCGCGTATGCTTCATTCTCTCGTCCATGTCGGCGTATCCCATCCCAGCAAACCCCATCGATTGTGAGCGCTGCGGCGTAAAACTGTTGCTGCGAGCTCGACCAAACTTGTCCCCCGTCACTGGAGGCTCCTTGACCACTCTTTGATCATGGGGACGACGGGAGTCTGGGTTGATGTGCAGGAACTGCTCCAGCGTCAACGTATGAACTGGAGCATCAATCCCCGTCTCGCTGACAAGGAAGTCGTGGTAGATGACCGGGACATGATCCTTGGTCAACTGGACATCGAATTCAACGTACTGAGCTCCCAAATTGGCAGCCGCAATGAAAGAGGGCAGAGTATTCTCGCCAAGTTGGAGAGATCTGTTGGACGTCATATTCTTGCCCAGACCGCGATGCCCGATCACCATGGTCGACTCGAGCTTCTTCCAGTACGTCTGTGTCGAGGTGATACCCATATTGGGATGGTGGAAGGGGTTGATAACCAGGAAGTTGAAGTTGACGCTTCCAATGACATCCAGACTGCTGGACACGATTGGAACACAGACATCACCCTGGAGATTCATACGGCGAGAGCCCAGCGTGGGCTTGACTGACGACAAGAGCGCGACACCACGACCAATCTTCTTCTTGTTGCTGCCGGAGTAGGTCGGCACAATGTCAAACAGAAGCTTTACTTTGCTCGCGTCGCCCGTCGTGAACACCACGGGTTCTGTGGCAATGTTATCGTGGACAGGGAGATCGATAATGGTGGGCTCGCCCTGCGCTCCCTGTGCGGTAACGACAATGGAGAGGGCAGTATCAAGCTCAGTGGTATGCGCCTCGGTGAGCGGCACTTGATCCAAGTGGACAGGCTCGGTATCCTTGCGCATATCCATTGAGCCGAGGGAAACAAGAACGAGACTGTCACTGGTCAGGTATCGATGACCAAAACTCTTAACAGGCTCGGCCGGTCGAGGAGCGCCATTTAATCCATTCGATCGGCGTCCCTCTATGGACGACGACTCCGTGGATAGGGACGGTTGCAAGGTTTCGACGGGCCTGATCTTGGGCGAGTCTTCCTCTTCCATGTTGGAATGTTCCGCAAGCAGACTCGCAATTTCCAGATGACCCCTCAAAGCCGCGTGTTCCTTGGCTGTCCAGCCAGAGGAGTCCAGCCGAGCTACGTCGGCGCCCGCTTCGACAAGAAGCTGGGCCACGGACAATTTGCCATCGACCGCAGCGACATGGAGAGGGGTCCAGGCATAAGTGTTCTCTGTCGCCTCCAAATCGGCCTTTTGGTTCTCGGTCCCCTTCAAGATGACGCGCGCGCATTCATCGTGGCCGAATCTAGCAGCGACATGAAGAGCCGTTTCATTAGATTTGTCCTTCCAGTTGATGTTGACGCCGGCATCCACGAGCATCTGAACAATGGTGCTGTAGTTGCACTTGGTAGCGAGCGCAAGCACGGCACCCGATGTAGACACCGTCTTGCGGATTTCGGCCTTGGCTTCACTACTCCCGTCCCAGTTTTCGCCCTTGAGGATAGCCCGGGTCGTCAAGGGATGCCCGCCGACAACGCTGAGATGCAGTGGTGCAAAGCCATCGTTGTCTTGCCACTCAGGGGTGTCGATTCCATCCTTGACCTGGAATTGTCCCCATTCCTGCATCTTGGACATGATTACCTGGCAAACGACAACGAATCCATATTGAGCTGCATAATGAAGAGGCATGCGGCCGAATGAATCTCGGCTTTTCAATGCAGCGCGCTGCTCTGGGCGGAGCTGATCGAGCAGATAAATAAACAGCTGCACGACTTCATCATCTCTGCCCAGCAGTTTCGATTCGTTGGTGTTGAGGGCCTTCAAGGGGGTCGACGAAGACACGGCAGGCTGCAAGTGCTTGTTGGTGAACTCTGAACCCGCAGGCACCGGATACTGCTGGGACTTTTGGTCCTCTGGCAGCGACTTTGTGCGACCAATGTGAATGACAAGTCGATGAATGCAATTTCTGCCATTGATGTCGTCCGGCTCATCGAGCGTCTTTACGAGGCCGAGAAGGGATTTGATGCATGCCCTGGAACGCGAAGTGATGGATCTCTGAAGCAAATTCAGGAGGAGAATTGGAGAGCCCTCTTCGGCTCCGACATTGTTCTCCTCTAGACTCTTCTTCAGTGCTGGCACATCATCATTGCGAACGGCCACATCGAGCAGGTCGAGCTGCGCTTGCGGCAGGTTCAGCATTGCCTTGGTTGATGCCCGTCCAAGAGAACGTGTCGAATGATCAGACATGGCATCGTCAAAGTTCTGAGAGTCGGCAAGAACAGACAACCACTTGTTAATCTCAACGAGTAATCTGGCGGTGTTAGCCTCCTTAGCAAAAGGCTTGGGATCAACCTTGGTAGTGATGTATCGATGTTGGGTAACAATGTCGGGGACCTTCTTGTCTAGCTTCTTGGTGATCTTGACGAAGCCTCTGCGGTTAATCTCGCCAAACCACTGCAAGTTGCGCAATTGACTTCTCAGCTCGAGAAGAGCGCCCATGACCTCCTCAATCTCATCCTGGTCGAGGGTGGCGACGGTGTCGGGAGCTCGACCATAGCGACTGTAGAGTAAGTTGAGACGGCGACAGGCATCTGCGAGTTTCTTGTTGTAAAAGGAGTCGACATCCTCGAGATTCCGGTCAAGGGCGAAAAAGAATTCTGCATGGGGAGTTAGGGGAGCGGCTCAAGGCCCGACAGAGAGTCGAAGAAGCCGATTACCTGCAGGGTCCACCGTTTCACCATTCCTTGCTTTTTCCGCGGCAGCTTTGACGAGTTTCTTGAGGCCTTTATAGTTGATATATGAGGCCGACCACTCAGGGACCTGGTTGCGCGGCAGGCTGGACAGAACATCAGTATTCTGCTGGAGAGGGCTTATCGCATACGAGGTAGGGAACCTACTTTCTGCCGAACTTCATGGTGGCGATGGAAGCGGTTGTTGACAGGGATTGAGCTGAGTGAGAGCGACGGTGGGGAGCACTCTGTATGTTCGTCCCAGGGAAGCGGGCAGATGGGGTTCCGGCCCTCAGAGAAGCGGGAGCAGCAGGAGATCAAAGGAGTTTGCGATGCAAGCCACGACTTCCGTCTTCCGTGATCAAGAGAGGAGTGGGGGAGATGAGGGCCAGATGGAACAATGTCGAGTCCTGGGCGTTGCGACGAGTAACCCAAACCACTCAATAACTTCTGCCGCTGAGGGTAATACCGAAGTCGACCAATATGTCGTGAGTTGTCCGCGATAAGTGGTCGCGATCAAGAGTAGGCGGTTGGTTCAATGGAGGAGGTGAACGAATTGAAGACGAGGTCCATGGAGAACAAGCCGGCTGCAGATGACGTGAGAAGAATAGAAGAGCAAGGAGGAAAAACTCGGAAGGCCGAGAAGAGCGGATGAGGGCAGAATTTTGATGGGGAAGCGAGGGAAACGAGTTGGTAACGTCGGCACTTGAGAAATTCTTGGAGATGGTGGATTCTTGGTTGTGACTCTGTGAGGGCGGCCAACTTTTGATCCATGGATTGATTGCATGTGCAGGAGCGATGATGTCTGCCGGGGGGGTGTCTGTAGCAGAGCCGGTAGATACGGCACTGTAACCATAGCACTGTATCTAGGTAGGTAGGTACGGTAGGTACGGTAGGTACGGTAGGTACACACAGCGCTATAGTTGCAGGTAGGCTACTGGGAAGGTACCGCCAGTCCAGTACAGGACGGACCACAGCGCTGGAGTTTGGCGTCCTCCGACCACTAAAGGCCGCTCGTGCCTGCCTCGCCGTCAGCTATAGGTCACGAGGTGATCATGGCGGGGTGCCAATTCGCACAGTAAAGACGACATGAAGCCTCCTGTGAGGTGAAACCTTTTTCTGTCTTGTATGTTGTTCTTCAAAGTAATTACTTGAAGTCTTCTCAGTAATGTAACCTAACAATAGGTAGCTTGATAAGTCAATGTCTAGTTACGTCAATGGCTTTGCTCGGGCATTGAGAAGGCAACCTGTGAATCTCCTTCATCCAACGGTTGATACAGAGCTCGCACTCCGTCGTTGTACCTCGGCATCTTACTACACGCCTACATACCCTCTCGTTCACACGCCGTAGCCAATTTCTTCTCCTTTGTCACTCGTTCTTTATCTTCTTTTCCATTAAGTACCTCTAATGCAACTAGTCAGGTTGTCCTTTGTTTTTCTCACCCAAGCTGACATCCTTTCAAGACGTCAATGGCCCTATGGTTTATAGGCGTCTTTCCCCACGCCCACGTTTCAGTAGAATTATTAATCTATAGTATCTACCTGTAAGAGGGAACCATCTCCCTATACGTAAATTACATATTCTGGAGGTGCAAGTCTCCCATAGCTGCTGCAGCCATCTTCCACCGCGGCTCTGCACTCCCCCAGTTCACGTCTTCACATCTTCAAATACAGTGTCAATCCTGCAACTCCTCCCTCCTGGCCCTTGGTGATCTAGATCTGTAAGTGCACAGCTGAAATCAGGGCCTGGGGCGTACCTCTATCACCCCCCTGTCCCGGCTCGGCCATTTCTCGCCTGCCATTGGCCACCGTGGAGCCGCTGGACCTCGTGACTGGCCAGACCCTGCATCGCGTCCACTTCTGAATCCTCATGAGATGGAGTACGAACCACCAAAAGTACGGAGAACGGAGCACATCGTGACCTTGTCTCTTTGAAGACCAAAAAAAATTTGGTCTCTTATCCTCATGGGAACGATTGCCGCTCGCCATTCTCTCGCGTATGTTACTCTGTAATGCTACTTTGCACCTACCTACTTGGGCAGTTCTCGGCGAGCTGACCGCCGCTTTGTTGCTTCGCCAATTGTTAGTCTGGATTCCTGGGTCCCCCGCCCTTTGGCTCAATCACGAAAGAAGGTGGACAGGTCCTCAATTGCCTTGTAGCCGCCGGATATCAACGGCCTCTTTGTATCGTATTTTTGGTATCCTGGGAAAGATAAGGCAGATCAGTAATCTGCGTGGGACAGTAACGCTGACAGTGAGGGTGTGAACCCCTGCTTTTTACGTGGCGGCACACATGACATGTCTAGTCATGACACTTGACAAAGCATGCATCGATAGCTTGGACAAAGAGTCTGATTCAGGGTCCTACATCCAGACCCTTCGGAAGCTGTGGAAGCTCGTGTGGAGTTGCTTACAGATCGACCCTGGCAAATGTCGCACCAGATATGGGGTACAGATATGTAGGTATGCAAGTATGATACAAGAGAATGTTCATAAAATGCTTCTCTAGATATGTCATGTTTTACAAGTAATGCTCTAATGTACGGGTACAATATCGTTACATTCCACATGGTTCCCAAGGGTGGTTCACCTGACCGTCTCCAACCCCGACTCGACCCTAAGAAGTGACACCGAGTACTTGGCCCGAGAGAAGAACGGGGACAGCTGTTCTGTAGCTACATCTACCTCCCCGGCCCTGGAGCTATTCCAGCTCTCCATCTTCAACGTGATCATCGAGTCCTTATTCCACCGTCCTCAGGGCTATTTCTCCCAAACATGGTTTTCCGCGGCCATTTGATAAGGCCTGCCAATGGCCAGGTCCATTTGAGACCTGGGTCGTGAAGCTCTTCACTTGTTGCTGCCAAACGTTGATCATGAGCTTCCCTCAGGAAAAGTGCTATTGACACTCGAGACGTCAGAGACACGTATGCGGGATCTAATAGTTTGCACTCAATTGAGTTCGTGATCCTCCGTGATAGCTCAAGTTCCTTTGACAGACTCTCAGTCTGCAACTTTAAGCTCACCAAGACGTTTCCCTTGGCGTCGTCGGAGCCACCATACACAGAACCCAAGTCAGTTTCCGAGGTAGCATCCGCTCGGGTGAGAATCTCCATAAACTGCGTAAAACCTTTTATAGAAACGTCGAGATTCTCTAGCATGGAATCGGAGACTAGGTTGACAGAGCTGTTGAGGCCACAAAGATCAACAACCTTGCGGAGCTGCCCGGCTAAAGCTGCATTATTGTCCAGCAGCTCTGAGATGATACTCCTCTGGCAATTGGCGAATCCTCTCACTAGACACACTGCCGCTCTCCAGTCCAGTTTCCAAAGACACTCGTCAAAAATGTGTAGAGCTATTCTTTTGCTCAACAAAATGTTTGCATGCATGCAGCTCACAAAGACGGCCGCGGCTTGGTCGAGTACCTCGAAGCGGAGTAGTCCCTTGATAATGGCTTCAAACAATGGCCGATGCAGGGGAGCCATGGCCAAAACCCATTCCCCTGTGCGAGTGTGTCCCCGGCCGTCAATCCATTCCTTCGTTGTGAGCCCTTGATCGACTTGATCGATATGCCGTCGTGCAATTTTGGCACCAGTCTGTTCGTCCATGCCGACTATGCAAGCCAGGGTGCGGTAGAATTGGCCGTGATTGCGCGTCTTTCTGTAATGGTTGAGGATGGCGACAAAGGTTGAGGGTGTAGGTTTTATGCGACGGTAGTAGTAGAAGGAGTTGACCAACGCTTCAGCCAGGTTGTGATTACCGCGTCTCGTGAAGCCGACGATGAGCGTGTTGTACGTGTGCATATCCGGAGGATGAGACGCAATAAGCATATTGTAGCAGACTTTGCCAACCATCTCTTTCAGTCCTATATTTTCCGCCTTGACGATATCCCGAAGTTGGCGGTTTAATAAATCCCTATTAGATTTGACCTGGGCCGTGTCGACAGATTCGAAAGTGTAAGACAGTGATTTGCCAGATTCCACCAACTGTCGCGCGTGGTCGAAACTCGGACTGGGATCTGTAGATTTGTCGTGGGCCTCGGCGCGATTGAGAAGCTGGTTCACAACATGAACTATTGTCCTGGAGTCATTGTACAACTGGAGTCGAGTCTGTGGCGATCGTCGGGGCAAATTCGGGTTCATTTCTTCCTCTATGATTCTGCGCTCCAGGCAATCGTAGTCGCTTTGCCTCAATTGATTCAGTAATGACTGAGTAACAAAGTAGTACCTGCTTAGGAACCGATGTATACGCCGTGTCCGTCTAGTTTGTATCGGTTCATGCATTTCCCTCATGAACGGTCGACTCGTGTAAACTTCCTTCAAGGCCGCCCATAGTAGGTCCATTTGATCATCTGTCAAAGCGGGCTCTTGTTTGAGGCTTCTGGCGGCTCGCTGGTCCGACTCGAGCGTCTGGAGCAATTGTAGCTCGGCAACTTCACGTCGAGTTTCCTCCAATTGGCAGTCTAATTTCTGTCTCCTATCCTCTTTCCTTATGGCATCCACCACAGAAGCTGCCGCAAAGATGGAACTATAACATGCCGTAAAGACTTCGACAAATGTTGGCTTGCGCTGTCGGACGGTGGCTGTGGTGACTCGGCGGCCGAGGGTATTTACGGCGGTCTCGCATATTCGGCGACTGCAGTGATGAGCCTGGCCAGCTCTTGACCAGAAGGACTGCATGGCCAATGTAGCTTCGATTCTATGACATTGTCGGTCGCATTGAGGTGGTGACGAGCGGCGGCTCTGCAATCGAGGTGATTCAAAACGTCGAACTCGCGCCAATTGAGAAATTGACTGACTGCGATGGTACGACAAAATCTGGTCACGTGTCTGCTACTATCCGCACACCCCTCCTCAAGCCCCCACCATCGACTTTCAATCATCGCGGGGCACTCAAGAAGTCGACTTTTCATCACGAGACAGCTACTTTCGCCGATAAAACCCCATTCCATTCGAACCTGAGCCTTCGTATAGCTTCGAAGGAATCTAATCTATCATGTTTGCCCTATTTCTCACCGCAGAGTTAGCAGGGTACGTCTACAGCTTGCTCACATACCCCGCCATACCTGTCATGAGCTTCCCTAACATGTTCGTCTGCTAGTGTCACCAACCTTCGCCCAAACGATTCAGAGGATACCCCTTTCTGGTACATGTTCAAGGTGCAGTGTACCTCGTGTCGAGAAACGCACAGCAATTACGTTGGTGTCAATAGATTTGTACGTATAGTGGGAATTACAATGCTCTTATTCCATGCTGACCATATAGGAAACCAATGAGATGAGTGGGAGCCGAGGAGAGGCCAATTTTGTCTGGAAATGCAAGAACTGCAAGGTTGTAAACTCTGGTAGATCTCATTATTTGCGTCTAACAGAACCTAGCGAGAATCATCCGCGACCTTCAAGTCATCGCCGACTTCTTACGAGCAGACTGAGCCTCCCAAGCCTCACAAGATCATCGAGTTTGACTGTCGAGGCCTAGAGTTTACCGACTTCAAGCCAGAGGTAACAATCATTGAATAATTGTGATCCGTGTACTGACACACTGGCAGGGTGAATGGTTGGCGGAAGGTGTCGAATCTGGGACCAAGTTCACGGAAATCGAGTTAGTGGACGGCGAATGGTTCGATTACGATGAAAAGGCGGGTGAGGAGGTGAGCATCAAAGACCTGAAATGGGAAGTTCGACGCGCATAAAAGCATTGGCAGGAGCGTGCCACGGAGTGAAAGGCGTTTGGTACGTGAATGATGTGGTTATTATTTTTCATCTCGTTCAATACTATCTTTTTGGACAGAGATTCTACTGACTTTCCCAGATATCCATCTCTGTGATTTTCACTCTCACATTGCTCTGGCTGCTCCCTTCACCAGCAACCCATTGATAATTAAGTCTTGTTATTACAGCGTCACCAGCTTTTGTGCAAATTTGCCCTTTGACCCAACTCCATATGTGCCGCTGCCCGCGCGTCAGGAGAAAGCAGTGAGTCTTGTGATGGGTTTGTAAATGTAAACCCGTGGAACGCATCAGTGTTAAAGTTGTCTGGCGGCGAACTTACGGGACCTCTTGGGGGGACTGGAGGTGCAGGTCTCGTTGGCAAAGCACGCATCGGCGGTGGCCCAGGGTTAAGCAGCTCTGATAGATCGAGGGCATTGTCACCAAGCCGCAGAGGGCGCACTGGAGGTGGTCTGCCGTAACCAAAGGGGGAAGTGGACATGTAAGCAGGTGGTGGCGACCCCGTAACTGCCATACCGATTGCTTGTGGTGGTGCCACTGTCCCATCGACCCCTGATGAAATCACAGAGCTGGTCAGAGTACTGCCTCCGTTCTTTCTCTGCAGAGCCCTTTCAGATCTTGGCGTGAGTCTGCCGCTCATGGGAGAGAAGACGGGCGATAATGGGAACCCATGCTGCTGCACTGTGCTCCCTGCCACCGACGACCTCGTGTCGGTCGGGGAATATGGAAGGAGTCTGCGTTCTCCTAACCGAGGAGGCGGTGTTAGGGGTATAGTCTCGGGGTCAAGCGGAACACCAGGCGGCGGTACCGTGATTGCCAGAGATTCATCAAACGGCGGACGAGGAGGGATTAACTGCTTGGTCTCTTTGTCGACTTCCTTCCCCTTCCTTCGTGACCTCTTCTTCTTGAAGAAACAGAAGAGTAATACGGCCATGACGAGGAAAACGGCGACGACGATTAGAGCAATGGTGACCTTGACACCAGTGGATATGCCTCCCCCTCCATGATGCTCGGAGCCATCTTGCGTATCCGAGGCATTGACGTTTGATGTATCAGAAGGTCCAGCTTCTGAAGTTGTTGTGTGCGGTAGAGTGCTGTGTGTTGACGGTAATGATGGCGCCTTTGTGGTGGTCTTGTGGTGAGTTGTGGTTTTAGTTGAGGAATGCGTGCGAGAAGTTGAAGTCCTCTTGGATGTTGATGAGGCAGATTGTATGATAGATCCGCTGACTTGGCACCAAGGCCCCTTTTTGAATCCCGATCCCTTACCGCAGGTATAACTCGCTCCAGGAGGGCCAGGGTCTGAAATTGAACCATATCCAACACTGCAGAACTCATCAGTCTCTATATCACAGTCAACACATACAAGGCAATCTCACTTTAGGCAGGAATCAATTAGCCAGTTCACATTGGCTAATATCAGTTAACACGGCTTCTCTTTCACTCGACGCTGGTTTGGCCAGACATACGATCTTGTCCCTTCTTTTGCAGGTGGTTCACCCCGCAGAGCTGAGCGTCGCAGCAGTAGATGGCACGGAAGGCATCCTCGCCGGCGGTCTGGCCCAAGTCCTGGAGCATCTGGCACACTTGCTCGAATGTCTCATTCTCGGGCATCACATCGCTCAAAAACTTGGACCTGCACTCGGCGACGCATGGCGGGGCGGCAGTGACGTCCCCAGCGATGAATCCCCAGGCATGGTTGGCGCATTTTCCCCTCACTCTGTCTCGACTGCTTCCTCTCCCGAATCGATGATTTCGGATTCGTCTCGCTCCTCGCGCTCTTCCTCCATCTCATCTGCATCGTCTCTC
>JALNIO010000932.1:0-36333 GCA_023509875.1 Rugonectria rugulosa | reverse complement strand
CCCCCCCCCCCCCCCCTGATCAATCTGGAAGAAATCGATAGTGCCCCCCGTGTCCCATGTCCGAGCCGAGACTAGGCCTTGCGTTTCTGGGCTATTGTCCATGTGCGTGATTGGCGAGATGAGTGGGACGTGTCAACGTTTTGCAGGGGGCGAGGGAACGGGGAATGGAGACGGAGACGGAGAAGCCTACAGCCAGCAAATGCACGAGGACCAAAGGAGCGGCTACGTGACCCGGGCGGAAGATTTTGACATTTGTCACGGTTTCTGTGAGCGCGGAACAGTCAGCAGGTTTCAATGGGAAGAGTGATACACGTGCCAAGATGCCCATTCCCAATTTCAACTCCAAAGAATGACGCTCGTGTGTTCGGCCACAGCTGAGGGATCGAGAGACCCTGACACGCTCAGGCGCGGATTGATTGACGCCCACGACGAAACACAAGAAACGGGGTTCATGATCCGTCCTAGCCAAGGACGGGTTGGCTGCGTAATCACTTCGGGGCCAGACCCATCCGTAGCCAGGGGCAAGTTGAGACAAAGGCAAGTCAGCCGGATGAGGCATGCAAATGCACACGCCAACGAAGTTAAGCTTCTTTAATGTTAATATTTCGGAGACGAAGCAAGGGATTTCGCTAGTTAGAATCTGCAAATGTCATCGCGGCCTCAAATACGAGAGTCCAGACAGCGCAGTCTTGCCTCCTGTTTGATGACTTACATGTGCTGTAGCGTGCTGCTTAGGCAGTAGACAAACGAGTGGAGGTGAATGTCCAAGTCAAAGAACCCTGCTGTTTTAAGCCGTCCCCAGGCAGGGGCTAATTATGGTGAAGCACGTCAGAGTCAACTGCGAATGAGAAGGCTGAGCCCAGAGCAGCGAAACGTTGCTACGAGGCGGAGATGATGTACACTGAGCGACAGGCCGACGAGTGCTACGTGGGACAAGGACGTGTTTCTCTTGAAAACCGAATCCTGTGAGCGCGCAAACCGAAGTTGTCCTTGGTAAGGAGGCTTGAGCTGCTCGTGTCTCGGTCTTTTAACGGAGAGATATGCACGTAATTGATTATGTTGATCATAGCGATAGATACGTGGAAGAAGCAAGTGGTTTGCTGATGAATGTTCATGATGCAGCAGCCAGCTTCGAGAGTGCGAAGGAAGCTCTAGAGATGAGATTGGCCCACGTGATGAGAAGAATGAATTTCTCGGGCAAGAGGCCGCGTCTGCGTAAGAGCGCAAGAGTGCAAGAGGGGAGGGGACCAAGACGAAGTGGGACTTTCCCTGCCTTGTGGCTCTGAGGGGGAAGCCGGGGCCTTCGGGCCTCTGCGGTTTCCTTTACGGCGGGCGTGAGCTAGAAATAACTTGGCAGGAGATTTCTGCACGGCCACAGGAAGAACAGCGCCCATCGAGCATAGTGACGGTTTAGCGCCGAGAACAGATCCAGTTTTATGTGGCTGAAGAGTCGAGAATGACAGGATGCCAGCTCTTGCAGGATGTCTGCAAGAGGATTGGCCTGTATTGAGGAAATATTCCAGTCTCCATCGAACGCGAATGCCGCGCCAGGGGGAAGCGAGCAGCCATAGATGAGGTAAGGATGAATATTACAGTTTCAAGCGCTGTGTAGGTGCCTGCTATGCTCCATACTTGTCTACCCAGGTTCGCAGGGGCAAGTACAGAGTACTCCGTACATTTTCAGCGAAACCAGAGGGCGCGGCAGTGCTGGGATGGAGAAACAGTGAGCAGGGAAGGGAAGGGAAGGGGAATGCAAATGCAAGAACGAAACAACGTAACATTACGACAGACAGCCTGAGAGGGTCGAGAAAGACGCAACAAGGGAGGGTGTCCAGAGTGGCTTTGCTTTGCTGCGAAAAGGCTGTGCCACACTGGGCTCCCCGGCACCAGTGCCTCGTCATCGCCCGCCATGACGAAAGGCACGTCCCCAGGCAAAGTACCGGTACCTCGTCGACCCTCTCGCACAAGCATCCGGTCCAGACAGCTTCTTTCTTTTAGGGCCAGCCCGTAGATTGAGGGTGAGTGAGTGACTTGCAGAACTCTCAGCAAACACAGTGACAGACAGGTACTACTCGACTACCTACGTAGCAAACGAACAGGCAGTCTTCGCTCCCTGAGGGGGGCAAACGGATACGTAACCTGCGTCCATCTTCTCCAGCTGCTCGCATTCTTCTTGCTGATCAACGACTCTGTGATAAGAGTGTGGAGCTAGATCGGAGCAGAGCCGACCTTTTGCAACTCCGTGTTGTATTTCGTGTCAGCAAAAGTAATGAGATCTTCATCTCCTGTCTCGTCTTTGTCGTCCTTTGCCACATAATCCAAGGATGCTGATGAACAATACGCAAATTTTGTCATTGCCCACTTCCTGCATTGGCTATTCATTGCGGTAATCCCCATTACGCTTTATTACTACAGCATGTAAATTTTTATTAGCAGCATGGCTGCTGATCAAAGTGCATCTTCTCAAACAGCACTTTGCAGTTAGGTACTCTACATTGACTACGGAAATGCCGTGGTGGTGATTCGTAACCAACATTTTAGCTCACCACAAACTCTTGTAGTCGCCGGATGACGAGGGCTAATTCGACGCCACAAGTTCCAAGACGGATTCTCAACATTTGGCATTGTACGTGTTTGCAGGCTCACGTACTCTTGACAGGAACATCCAGGGAATGCTCACGGACTACCTACTTGGAATCAGTAACCTTATTGTCCACGACAGCAGGTGATGAACAGTCTGCTTCTGTCAGCGATGTGTCCACGCAAGTAACCCACGTAGTCGAGGCAAATGCTCTTCTTGGCCAGCAAGCGATGAAGTTGGCCCGAATAGCGTGGACTGCCAAGATGTTGAACTGGCGCGTCTTCACCAATTCTTTCACTCGCAAAGCAAAACTCCTCTTGCTCCTCCAAGGCATTCGTAAACTCTGGGCATGGGTAATTAAATGAAAGTCGATCAGAGGAGCACTGCACACGAATGCGTCCCCAGAGATTTTACTTGGTACACACGCGCTCCTCACGCAAGCACACGCCTCATCCACCTGGACGACACGCACGCACGTCGTTTGCCCACTGTCGAGTCGGGTACATATTCCTTCTGTAACCGTCCGTCCATTGTCAAAAGTGCCCCCTGCTGTACTGTACTGTGCTGTACCTAGACGTCCCCCAAGGCTCCTGCTCAACCACTCAGCTGCCAGCGAGCGACAGAGCCAAGTCCCCAAAAAAAGGTACACGCCAGGTCGTACCGGTACGTGCTCCTGCGCCTAGTGCCCCCCACCGCTAAATCAACTGGGCTCCCTCATTGGCCGTGGCGCTCACTGCTGACGCGTAAACTGCCATCGCAGGCCTGACCAAATGGTAGGAAGGAGCCGAAGAGACGCACACCCTCCCGAGACACCCCGTCCCTTTATTCCCTGGTCCACCCCGACTCTCAGCTTGCGTCTGCCTCTTGCTTCTGTCCTGCCTCTCGTCTGTTCGTCCGTCAGGTCCTTACTTCGTCCTGCCGTCCCGCCCAATTCATCCACCGTTCCTTTTCCTCCTTTCCAACCACAACCACGAGCCTGCGAGCCTCGTCCCGCCGCGAGCACCACGACGACGATAGTTCACACATCGACGACTATTCCAGAAGGCACCAATACTGCTGGACTTCACTACCACGACGCTAGCGATCCGATCTACTAGGCGCCCGCTCATCCTGTGGCAATCTGACCTAAGGTCTACGCAAACCAACTGACGACGACAATACGACGACAACTACACAGTTTCTTGCGTTGAAGAGGACATAGCCGAGTCCCATCTCTCTTTTAATTCTTTTCCGACTCGTGCACTCAATCCTCTTCTTCGACTCCGTGTTAGGGCTATCACAGCCAGCCTTCAATCCTCGACCCTACATATACCAATCGCCGATCACCAGTACCCATCTTCCACCCTCAACTCAAAACAGTCATCATGGCGGGCCGGGGCATGCCATCGAGCCCTGCACCTTCTTCCTCCGGGGAATATGGTGAGGAGTGGGCTCATGACCTTCGTGTCAAGTTCGAAGGTCTTCTGCGTGACAAGCGCATGACCGACTTGCGTAATTCTTCTCGCCATGGATCTCCAGGCCCCCGAGAACGGGCCTCGAATTCGAATCTCCAAGTTCCTGCTTCACCTGGAACCGGCCGACCCTCGTCATCAAATGGTCAAGCTCTGCCCTCGTATTCCGCCCTGCGCAATCTCCCCAAAATCCCGACAGCCCCCGATTCCAACGACCGCGACTCCCAGAAGTTCCGAAACCTCTTAATCAGCCTCTCATTAACACCGACCAAGTACGAAAACCCTGGTTTGCTGGATGAGGCCCTGCAAATTATTCCTTTGGACCGCATCTACGGCGAGGCTGAGGAAGAGTGTCAAATCTGGCGCGCCCAAGCCGAGAGCATGGGTGACGGGCGACAACCAGAATGGGGATATCAAGACTGCGTTATTCGCGCACTTTTGAGGTATGTCAAGAAATATCACTACTCCTATTCATGTGCTAATTGACGTATTAGATGGTTTAAGCGATCATTCTTCACTTGGGTGAATAACCCTCCTTGCCCAGCCTGCCTGTCCCCTACCATTTTTAACGGAATGACCGCTCCATCACCTGAGGAAAGTGCTTGCGGTGCTCTCCGTGTTGAACTCTACAAATGCTCAGTGCAGGGTTGTGGTGCTTTTGAGCGATTTCCCAGATACGGAGACGTCTGGAAGTTGCTACACACCCGCAGAGGTCGAGTAGGTGAATGGGCAAACTGCTTCAGCATGTTTTGCCGAGCCGTTGGTGGTCGTGTGCGATGGATCTGGAACGCCGAGGACCACGTTTGGACTGAGGTGTATTCGGATCATCAGAAGCGATGGGTTCACGTGGACGCATGCGAGGAGTCATGGGACAACCCACGACTCTACGCTGATGGTTGGGGGAAGAAGATGTCATACTGCATCGCATTCTCAATCGATGGTGCCACCGACGTTACAAGGCGCTATGTTCGCAAGAATGAAGCAGCCAGCGAGCGAACCAGATGCCCGGAAGAAGTCTTGCTCTATATCATGCAGGAGATTAAGAACATGCGTCGAAGCAACATGAACAAGGACGAGAGGTTCCGTCTCGAAAAGGAGGATAGCCGCGAAGACCAAGAGCTGCGACAGTATGTGGTTGCCTGCATCGCTCAGGCTGTCACCTCTCTGGTCCCAGATGCCTCCGGCTCCTCTCACTCTCATGGCGCCCGACCTTCACCATCATCCAGCAGCGACACGAAGCTGCCCGCAGAGCAACCCGGACGACAGACGGGCTCCGCTGAGTGGCTTGCTGCGCAACAGCAAAACGAGGCTCGCCGCTACCAACCCCGTGATCCTGGCCACCGACGACCTCTCCCTTAAGTATGGACACGACATTGGGGAGCTGGCTGCAACCTATCATCTAACTTCTTCATTGGCTTGACACTGGTGTCTTGACATATTGATCGGGCATCAGATTCCGATACTATCATCGTGCTTAAACACGAACACTCCGACGACATCGATGAAGGTACCACGGTTGCAATCACCATGATACAAATGATACTCCCGCTTCGACGACTCGCGACATTCACACCCTAATTTCCTTTTTCTGTCTAATATATCACATCCTATACTCAACAGCCACCACATAGACCCGGCGTTTGAACACTTCACCATCCGCTGTCTGCTAGAAGGCACGGTCTGTATCTACTACATATACTTATGGACTTTTTTCTTTGTCATTTGATATAGGGGGCGCACCTAGGAAGGGGAAACAGAGGCCACATATGGACATGTACCCTCAGGGGAGCGGTGATGGGGGCATCTCACGCTCCGGGGCGTTTTTGGGTTGGGTTTCTTTTCTTGTTTTTGGATTACTATGAGAGCTATGAGGCAAGGTTGAGGACTTTCAAAAGAGAGGTGAATGTTTCTACCGGAGAGATAGAAACAACAAAATGCTAAAACTGCATGATTCCAAAGCCGTTGAACCGTTTCCAGTTGCACTAGTAAATGTGAGATCGCCCGATTGTCGAAATGACAGATCAGATCACCGTTTGTGGACCCAAGACATTCAAGATCAAGGTTCTCAGCCACACAATTGAACCAAAGCCATGATGAAGCATTCCGTGAGATCATTGATTTCTTCAAAGGGATTCAAGGAAGTGTTTGTGGTCTCGCAAGTATCTGGGTCGGAGAGTATGCTGACATAAGGCGCACATCTTGGCGAAGCACTCCTAAAATACTTCAAAGTAAGTTTGTGATACATTCATCCTACTGCAGAGTGCACGTGACTCTCCTTAATTACACGTCGATCGGTTACGCAAGCAATGGCAAAAGACACCATCCATCAAGACTCCAACTCATCATTTTCAATCAATCTTTCATCGCAAAATGGGTTCGAATCATCAGAATACCCATCAGGGACACGTGATGACACCTATGAAACCGTCGAAACCTAGCAGAGCGGCCAACTCAGGGCCTTCTGGATTGAGGGCGGGGGATTCCCCTCTGTATGTCATTGATCTAACAGGGGATTCATCTCAAGCTCCCAAAAGAAAGGCTTCAGATCATTCCAGGGAACTGGCCAGCTCCGCAAAGAGAGCCAAAACTGACCCTACTGAGGAAAAGCGATTACGCAGGTTCAGGCCTTATGCACCCAAGCGTTCCGCACTGTCTACCATCGCGCAATGGGACAGCGATTTTTTGTCCTCAAGCGGACAAGATGCGGCACTGATGAGTGTCCGGAAGAAGTCGTAGAGATGACAGGGTCTACTGGAAACATTTACACGGTCCGCATTGGCCTGGTGCCAGAGTGTAATTGCCCTCATGCACTGGCCGGGAATCAGTGTAAACATGTCATCTACGTAAGTATATACATCTTGCTGCAGTGCGACAGCAGTGGCTCACCAAACATGTGCAAAGGTGATGACAAAGGTTCTAAACGCCCCGTACGACTTGGTATTCCAACTCGCCCTTCTCAATTCAGAACTGCGACGCATTTTCGCTGCTGCGCCACCCATCTCAGCACCTGAAGCGGAGAAGTCGGACAAACGCAAGCCTATCGAAGGCGATTGCCCTATTTGCTACTGTGAGCTTGAGGCTACAGGCGCCGAGTCTGTGGTGTGGTGTCGCGCGGCATGCGGTCAAAACATTCACAAACAGTGCATCGAGATGTGGGCTCGGACCAGACCAGGCAACGTCACTTGTCCCATGTGTCGCAGCGTGTGGGAGGGCGATCAGGCCTCTGTGGGCATGGTACGCAAGGAAGATGGCGACATTGAGGAGGGTTACGTGAACGTGGCTGACCAGCTCGGCATCAGTCGCGAGAGAGGTTCGTGGGCTAAACAAGGGTTTTCCGATCTATTGACTAATCAATATTGATACAGACGAGTCGACATATTCCAGTTGGTATGGGCGATCAAGATACCCTTATGATTGGGGATACCATCGGTCGGGCGGGAGACGGCGTCGTTGGTGAAGTACTGCTGGGCCTGGTTAGACATTGGCCATCATCGGTTCACCTCTCGTTCCAGGGCTCTCGATGACTTCTGATGAAACATTGCTTTGACTTCTTGGGTGGGAAAGCGGGAGTTATGGGGGACTACACTATGCTGGGTTACGCGGATATGGGAGCCGTGCTGTATTCTAAACGGACTGTTATCTACCCACGGGCTAGCCCTTGGGTCATAGTAGGGACCGGATTGCCCTGGCGTAGCTGGGAGATGGGCAGGTTGATAGTTCAAATCTACACTTTTATCTTGAATTCAATGGTCTTGGCTCTCTTCCTAGTACATCGTCATCTTCAAGTTCGTTGGTTACCTTACTGGTTGAACACAACCAGCTGAAGTCGTCCGACATCCATCGTACTTCATTAACATTCCTTGACCTAACGAATATTGGATACCGTGTAGCACACACCTAGGTATTTAACAAACAGTCTTTACAGGCAGGTAGTGATCACTAACCGCATAATATATCGAAACCGGACCTCCAAGGTGCACAGGTAATACACCTGTTATGAAACCAGAGTGCATACCTAGGTAGGCATACAGGCGCACCAGATCCGGTCTCAGAATCTAGCTACCCTAAACTATAGTTAATACACGACAAACTGTCCCATAAGTCAGAAAGCATTCAGTGTCGATTTTTGCTTTTTCCAGACTCTGGAGGTCGCGGGCTCAATCGTTTCATTTTGAAGTCCTCTTCTAAATCTTAATCTGATGTCACAACTTGAGCCACTGGAGATGGCCGGATAGTCTTCCAGCAGACGCGTTTCACAAACGTTCCATTCATCTCATGCAATCACGTGTGAAAAGAAGACCATGTCTTCAAACTCCGCAGAGAAGACATGCTGTGTCCACAGAGGACCGCAGTCGCCGCCAGCGGAGTTTCGAGCTGTTGGAACGAAACTGCAGCCAAATCGAGGCTCCGGGGCAGCGTTCGGCGGCTCGGTGGAGCCTCCGGTGAGCCCCACCGAGGACGCCGAGGGCCATACTCCGCCGCCGATGGAAGTGTTGGGAAAGATAAAAAGGAGAGTTAGAGTATTAATTGGAGATTCTTGTATGTGTACCATAGAGATCAGAAACATCGAAGGACCTTTCTGAAAGAAATCAGGAAAACAATGACTACTGTTCCTATGACAATGCGTTCGCTGGTGGCGCCGAGAAAGTGCTCTCCGGCCGACTACGAGGTGGTAGAGATGCCGACTCCGAAGATCACGAAGCCGGACCATGTGCTTTTACGGATGCGAGCTGCTGCTATCAACACGGGAGACACGCAGTTTGCCAACGGCATGATTGAGTTGATCGAGAAGCAAGAGTACGCAAATAAGACGAGAAGATCAGAGAGCCCCCCGAAAGCTAACACGAAACTCAACAGGTACCCGATGAAGATTGGCATCGAGGGTTCAGGTGTGGTGGTTGCCGTTGGATCTAGCGTCAAGGACTTCAAGATTGGCGACCAAGTCTACAGCTTCAACATGGACAAGCCGTTCCCCAAGAACCCGCAGGCCGGGTTCGTGTCCGAGTACGCCCTGGCCCTCGACAGGTTCGTCATGCGCAAGCCCTCCCACGTCTCGTTCGAAGAAGCAGCCTCGTTCCCCGGCCTGGTGGTCACGGCCATGCAGACGATCCGGCGGGGCTTGCAGCTCCGAGGCGAGGACAGCCTTCAGGGGAAGACGGTCTTCATCCCCGGAGCCCTGAGCGCATCCGGGTCCCTGGCGCTGCAGGTTGCGCGCAACGTCTTTGGCGCGAGCAAGCTCATCTCGACTGTGTCGACGCCCAAGGTGTCGCTGGTGGAGCGGTACCTGCCCGGGCTGGTCGACCAGCTCGTCGACTACAAGACGGAGGACGTGCGCCGCGCGGTGGGCAGGGGCACCGTCGACTTTGCCCTCAGCACGCAGTGGTCGACCTTTGACGACTGCCTCGGCGTGGTCAACCCGAGGAGCGGGACGCTGATGAGCATCGCCAGCGTGCCGACGAGCAGGACGGGGCGCGAGATCCTCGGCGACCGGCTCCCCGCGTGGGTCGGGTGGCTGCTGGACTTTGCGCAGCTGTACTACCGGTGGAAGCTCCGGGGCACGACCGTCGAGTACGAGTTTGTGTCCGGGAGCCCCAACATCCGGGAGGACCTGGAGGCGGCGGGCGAGGTTGTGGCCACGGGGAAAGTCAAGGCCGTCATGACGGTGGTTGATTTCGAGGATGTGGATGAGGTCACGGCGGGTTGTGAGAGGGTCATGACGGGGAAGGGAGGTTTGGGCAAGTTGGTGATTCGTATTTCGAAGGAGTAATTAGTTGAGATTTTGCACGAGTCTCGTGTTGTGTATGTTATTTTCTTGAATTTGATTTCACACTTACCATTATAGCATATGTATGTAGAATTACCTATAACACATCTAGAATGAGTGCCAATACATGTATGTAAATATTATGCATCGCGATAATGTCGTGATACTGTCAAAGTTGACAATATCCACCAGAATTTATCAATGGAACCAATCAAGTGACGTTGCATCATAGCAGAGCTTGGTCTAGCAGAGGGAAACAGCGCGTGGGCGTCGCGTGCAAAGCCTCTTAACGCGCTAAGGAGCCAATCTACGCTATATGTCCCTTTTTGGTGGCCTACAGCAACGCGTGATGGCGCGTGCACCCGTTGCCGTCCCAGCCTCTATAAGCTGTGGGCAGGTACTCTGGGCATCTCTCCCTTCCTGCTTCTGACTGCTGTCTCTCGCTTACTTGTCTCTCACCAAATTCTCCTCCTTCTAACATTACCGTCCACAACATCAATTCGACGAGCAACATTTAGACGACTATTCTACGGATACTTGGATCATAAAACCATTCTTATATCAACTAATCGTCATCTCAAATTCTTCCCCCGTCAGCAGCCAACATGGTCCTCAAGCGCAAGCGTTCCGTCACTGAGCTCTCCTCCTCGCCCTCATCAGTTTCGTCCTTCAACTCACCTCCCCAAAACCTCGCGGACATCAGCAACCCTTTTGCTTCCATAGACCTGTCACCTATCCATCTTCACAGCCGCACCATGAAACGGTTCCGCAACTCGCGTCCGTCTGAGGAAGTGGTTCACCGTGCGTCCTTACCCATGCTAGATGCCATTTTTTCTCGAACCACTACTGACCTGTGTTGAATAGAACGAACTCTCAACATGCTATACTCTGCCCAACAACATCACATCGATTCTATGGCGGTATCGGAACAGCCCCAGACTCCTCAGCAACCCGCTCGTCCGGAAACCAAGCAACAATCACTCCATCGCTTCTGGAACATCTCCTCAACGCCCACATCTTCTCTCCCATCACATCAAGTACCATCGCCCACCATTGTGGCGTCAAACTGCGACGACTGTGGCGCCGGACTGGTTGACGCGAATGGAGTTGACATGATGGATGTGGACAACCTCGACCCGGAGTCTCACACTTGTGGTGCTTGCGGCAAGTACGTATGCTTCAGCTGCTCAGTGAGCAACCTTGGCGCCCAGCGACGATGCCTTCAGTGTGCAGGTCGTAATATCCAGGGGCGTGGTCTTGGCTGGACGCCATCGAGGTTCTCTATCTGCTAGATTGCACTTTGATGAACTTTTGGTAGCATTTGGACGGCGTTTCAAATTGGGATGGCGTTTATACTGGATATCTCTGCGGAGAAGGGAAGGATACCATTTGACGATATAATCTGATTCGGAGCCGGTATATTTCTGGTCTCCTGGGTAGGTACCTAGGTAGTTATGGGAAGCTACGTCTTGCGTTTGTAATAACTAAGGACTTTACGCAAATAAATGAACAATATCACCATATCAAACTTAGCACATACAGTAAAGCATTATTAATGAAATCCCATCTCGGTATTCTTGCCTCCAGTATCCAATATATATGTACATGAAATGGGCTCATTTTGGATTAAGGCAATGACATTATTATGAGACAAGTAGACGTTCTTATTACAATACAAGGTCTATTCAGGAACTATATGCTTACAAAGCGTATAACCACCTCTAACCACGACGACGGGTGGTAGGTCCCTTCTTGGGAGTTGATGTACCACTTGAAGTAGCCACGGGCGAAGAATCGACAATGGCCTTGCGCTTGCCTTTTGCCTTCTCTGAGGGAGCATTCCAGTAGAAGATCATCTGAAGAGCAAGGACAGCATTGAGGACGAATCCCGAAACAAAGCCGTAGAGGATGAGCTTGTCGTCGACCTCCTGGAGGGTAGTGTAGATGCGAGATAGGGAGCCGGCAAGATAGTTGAAAACCTAGAAGAGGCATGTGAGTGGTGGGTGTCAGCTACGGGTATGGGTCTTGAACTTACGGCAAAGGCACTAAGCTGACCAGTGCTGCCCTGCTGAAAGATGGTGACAATCTGGGGAAGCTTGCTTGCGACGCCCAAGACACCAGCACCAGCCTGCAGGTAACCCAGCCCCTGCTTATCGACCAGATTATTGGAAAACAGGACGCCGACGAGGCCGGCAAGGGCAGCGACGAAAATGGCGGCTCTAGTAGATTGGCCACTGTAGTGTAGGACGAGGACGGTGATGATGACGTTCTGGCCCATGATCAGGGCAGTCTCGCCATACGTGCTGAAGGGAAATTTGTTGCGGAAATTGTAGGCGAGGGAGATGAGATAGGAGAGGGTCTCGAGGACGTAGGAGAGGAAGGACACGCCTTGGGCGGATCGCGAGTTGACGAGCTTGATGATCTGGGGGACCTTGACGATGGACGAGGCGCCGATGATGCCGATGCCAAGACCCTTGGAGATGGCGAGTTTCAAGCAGTCGGCATCTTCGAGGTTGACGTCGAGGAGGAGCGACTGGTAGCACTTTTCGCCAACGATGGAGACGCCGAGATCACGGATCGGCGCGGGGAGGTTGTGCGTGATGGGTTGAAGGGCAGAACGGAGGGCGTCCATGATGGTTTCGTCGTGCGTCGGCAATTACCGTATTAAGACAGGGCAGGGGCCTGCGGTTGAAAATGTAAAATCAAAGAGTATCGACGAAGAAGCGATGGTGAAGGAGTGAATGTAGAAAGAGAAACAATGTGCACAAGGCAGCTTCGACAAAGAGGATTCTGACAGGCGACGTTGCGCGCACCTCTTCGCGAACTTTAGGAAGAAGAGGCCAACGATGCGGGAGGATTGAAATTTCCCAATCAGGTAAAGTGCAAGATAAATCCCGGAACTTGTCTTCAAGTGGACATGGGCTGATTTTTGGACTTGTCTTTGTCATTCTTTTTTCAACTTATGGGACTCGGTGAATTTCCAAGCTGCCACTGCTACCCTACACTTCAAGTAATTAAAGAGTTGGTCGAATAAAAAGCCAACTTCGCCCTACCAAAACCCTGGTCACAATGTCGAGCCCATGACATCATCACCGAGAAGATCAAGACATTTTCAGACATTGTTAAGCATTCGAGCCTCCCCCCATCTCTGGCACATGGTTGCAGTCGCAGGGGGGTGGCCTCAAATGTGAAAATCCAAAGAGCAGAGGCCATGCAGACAGCCCGAAGAAGCCGTTTGCTTCGTGCAACGGCAGTTCAGATGTCAACCGAGAACCCGACCCGCTGTTATGGCTTAGACATGGATAGGAACGAGGGGATTCCGTATATTCCAGCAGTTTCTCGCTCGCGGGTTCGGAGCGGGCGTCTCTCGGGATCGGAGTGTTCGTGCCTGTGAGAAAGCGAAGCGAGCACTCTCACCGCATGCGAGGGATGGAATAGGATTGGGACATGTTGGTGTTGTAGTCCGCTGAGTAAAGTGTCCGGACTCATCTCCATCCCCGTGGCTGAGTGAGCGAGGAGGGAACCTGAACCCAGCCCATCCGAATGCTTGGCGTCGCACAGCCCTCCCATTCGCGTTCACTCTTTGATCGAGTCGAGGGTCAGCTAGCGCCTTTGTGTTGGCATCCAACTTGGCTAAATCTGATCCCCACAGCCTGGCTGACAGGGCATAGTCGGTCAACCATGTGCAGAGTTACGTCGTAAGCTGCAGTGAAAGGCGGAGTGAGGCGGTGATGGGAGTTTTCTTGATAGAGCGTCATGAACGAACACTGCACGTTGGGCGCTTTACACATTGTGAAGTGCACCGATGGCAAGGCACTCATGACGGTTCAATACGAAATTGCCATTGAACATCACGGCATGTAACCAACGGCCCCCATTCCAATGTGCACTTTTGACCTGGATCTGGATCACATTGGCGAGGTCACAGTTGGGGGGACCTACGGCGATGATGCACGTGTCATGCCATAATCGACCCGGCAATGGACGAGTGATGTGCGTGAGGCATACAGATATGTAGACTACGACGGCGGCTAGTGATATCCCCAGTAACGCAGCTGCGCAACGTAATGGGTGAGGCGCGCGCACGGAAAGAGAAAAGAGGCGAGACCGTATCCCAACGGGCGCAGCGGCTCGGCCTCTCGTGCCCTGCTCGCTCTCGTTTCTTGCTACCGTCTGTAGATTACCTGTAATGAAGTACCGTATTCTTCCACGGCATTGGATGCGTTTCCGTCCGTCTAACCTAAGCCATAGCATCGCATCTGGATGAAGGCGGTCGCATTGCATGTTCCCAGTCCCCTGTCGTTGCGTGAGTCGCACAATAAGCAAGCACTCACCCGTCATCCGGTTTCTTATTTCTTCTTCTTCTTCTTCTGCCCGTCCTCGCCTCTTATTAATATCTCTCGCGCTCCTCTTGTGTCCCGGTGTCCGACCCGACTTCTTTTGGGCATTCATTTCACCTCATCTCCCCCTTGGGTACCCTCAAAGTGCCTTACGAATATTACCAATGTCGAATATTACAAACAATAACAACCAGCTCACCACCACCACACCCTCCTAAAGTGGCAAGTCAGCAGACAAAGGCACGGAAACCAAGGGTAGCCCGACTCACTGTTGGCCCGGGAATTTACAATTCTCCCAACCGTCAGAAACTGAATAAAAAAGAGACAAACGGGAGAGAGCCACACGTTCCGAAACAGCAACAAACACGCAAAACTGGGCACTCGCAAGCATCCTACAACTTCTTTGTTCCCGTCGACTTTGAGGTTTTTAGGCACGAATATAACAAAATATCCATGCCATCCTTGCCATTTCTCATCCTTTCGGCCTTGACCTTGGTCTTTGCTTGACCCACGATTGCTCTCTCTCTCTCGCGCGCGCCCGTTGGGTGTTATTCCACACATAATACACTTCGGCGGCAGGTCAATCAATTGGCAGTTGCGCTCCGCCGACGTACCTGCCTAGCTCACGTCCCACGTTCCTGCCTACCTTACATGTACCTGACCCGGGAACCTCAGCTGCCTTAAACCAAGGTTCTGTCAGGTTCTTGTTCGCCGTCCACCTCATCCCATCAGATCAGCTTCTTCCACTTACTCCCCCCTCATCGAATCCTTCTTTTTTCTTTCCCCTTTTCTTTCATCTGATCCGAAATACCTTGCGATTTAATATCGCCCACGCACGCCGTCTCTTCGTCGTTGACCCTCCCTCGATTTCTTCCGACCGCATCCCCCCTCTCATCCGTCACATGCGGCTTCATCGCCGTTCATTCTTCAACTCCTCCTCCTCCTCCCATCCTTTAGCGCCCTCGTGCGTCGCTGACCGCCGATTGCCTCCTTCATCCAAACTCATCTGCACTTGATGCGAGGCGCCTCATTTGTCTACCGCGCGCCTCTTCTCTTCCTCCCCCCGTCACCCCTCATCCACGACTTGGGAAAATGGCTACCTCGCCAAATAATGACGTCCCTCCGCAGGGAAAAGCACGGCCAAAGTCGAGGTCACCGCCCACATCTCCACCCCCACCACCCATAGAGTATCGATACATGTACGAAGACAACAAGAGCCCAACTAAACAGCTTGATGCTATTCTGAGAGCTATCGCCCGATATGTGGTATGCCCCCCATGACCTCCATATGCATCCATTCGAGCTGGCCATCTGACCTCAATATCTACAGGTTTGCGAAATCGGCGACAAGAACGTGGGGCAGTTGACGCCCAAGAAGCTAGCCGCCTTCTACAAAGCCGTCGGCGGCGACTACGATTGTATGTGTCCCCGGCCAAAAATTAGATGCCGTGCAACATGAACGCCTTCTAACTCGACCCTCAACAGCTCTATTCGTTCAGACAGATCATCCCTCTATATCGTACATCTGGACAGTCACGGGCTGCCAGCACACACTCCAACCTACCGAAGACGACTTTAAGCCTCCGAGCATTCCTGCGCTCACCCCTCGAGGATTTTCAAGATGGGAATCTTTGGAAATATTGCTTGGTCCAGAGGAGCACGTCCCTTTCATCCAGTTTGCCGTCAAGAATTGGAAGCTGAGGCACCCGGACACCAGCCAGGAGTTCCCTCCTGACCTTCCTAGAAATGTATTCCCTGCTGTAGCAGACGAAGACGTGGACGCATGGCACAGACACTGCGCCAACGAGTTGAAAAAAGAGGCGTCCAGGGAGAGAGAAGCTGCCGCCCACTCTGGCCCAGAGCACGATTATCCCGAACCAAAGACTGGCACCCATTTTGCCTACAGCCACGTGCGGAAACCGCCCTTCCAACCTTCACGAGCTCGACCTCCCGAGGGAGCCTACTTCGAAAGAGATAGGGGATCGGTGCCGTTCTCGCATGTTCCTGGTAGACATCCGAGTGCTCGGATGCCTCCTCGTCCCTCACCCGAAGGTCACCATCCAGATAGCCGGTTTGAAGAACAAGCGAGGCGACGGAGCTTCTCTGACTATAACACACCACCACCGCCACGGCCTGACCCAACATCGTATCCCCGTGGAGCGTCATATCTCGACCCCAACGCGACCAAACGACCCGACGCCTCACCACGCCGGCAAAGTCAACATAGCAACCCTCGACATACGTCATCAGACTCATCCGACGAGGAACCTATCCCACCCAGGACGTCCCGGAGACACGACGACAGCCCCCCATGCGTTCCTCGGTATGAACATTCGGCACCACAGAGATCCCCACCCCCTGCGTATCGTCATCGCCCTGATCTCCGGCCCGAAGAAGAGCGACGACGGTCAGTACCCAGCCCTACTTTCCGCGAAAAGTTTTCAGAGAAGCTCTCGAGTGTTTTGCCGAACGGCTTCGGACCAGAGCGACCGCGCAACCCAAGAGGACCCGGTTCGTATACGGATGCGCGCCCTCGCCGACCGCGAGATTTACCACCCTCTCGTCTGAGTCGGAGCTACTCTGATCTGGACTCGGAGGCAACATCCGAAAGCGAGGATGATGTTCCACCAAGGAGAAGGATGCGAGACGATCGGGACCCCAAGGATCGCGACCGTAGAGGCCATCCAAAGGAGTTTGATCGTGATGATGACCGACGGGAACGTCAACATCTTCGTCGACCCGAGGTGGGCCGAAGGACTAGCAGTCACGCAGACATGGACCGACGACGGGACTATCCTACGTGGGATCCCCGTAGAGACGACCGAAAGAGGTGGGAGAAGCGGATGCCCCATGACGACCGGGAAGCAAGCCCGATGGCTGGAAGGCGATTTGCTGAAGAGAGTTATGCCTAAATTGGGTCATTGACGGAGATGGCTGTGATACAAAATGAAGCCATCAACTCGAGCTCCATGCGGACTGGTTAGGGGGACTTCACCAAAGCAATCAATGCGAGTTGTATTAAATCGATTTAGCGGTACCAGATTGCTTGCACATGGAAGCATGGCCACTTTATTTTCAAGGCGAAAGGAGGCTGGTATATGACTGTCACTTGTTGGGAATAATCTTTTTGGACTGGATTGAAGGAACTAGATACCTGCTCGAGCAATGAGCAATGAAGGGAGGGATGGCCACAAAGGCCAATGAAGATATACGATGTGGTTTCTGGATATCAATGGAGCAAATACCTGGATTTTACTAATGAGAACACGACACTTGGGATTCCGTCGGGTGCGAACCTTGAATTATGACTGGCAACACGCGTGAATGGGAATGCTCGGCTTAGTTTCGAGTTGAGGAGGGAAATCTGAGTGATTTATTGGGTTCCGGATTGGAATATATAGCTGGAGGAGAAGTTATCAAAAGACTATACTCAGACTTACCACTCCTAGTCATGTCTACCTACCTCCTTATACATGCTTCATGCGAACGGACCAAATATTTAGGCACTCTTTGTTCTCCTTTATACTTACTTACATAGATGTAGCCATCTCACACGCATATCTATCTACCTGGTAATTAGCTGAGAGATTCGGGCTTTCGGCGTGTTTTCCTGTCCCTCTCCACCGGGCATCATCCTTTCCCCGCTCCCCCGCCTCCTGTAAAGCCCTGCCAGTTCAGGGACAGCTTCCCTCAAGGTCGAGACGTCTCCCCCAGCTCCGTCTCCGGACAGGTTCCGTACGGGGAGGGGGGGGGCTTTGTTGCTTGCCAGCCAACGAGAAAGGCCGCATTGGCATCCCAGGGTGTCCCAAGATTTCTTGATGGGCGGGTCGGGACTCTTATCCTTGCCTCACTCGCACTCACACTCATTCCCCCTTGCTTTTCCCCCTCTCGAAAGCCACAGTTCACAGCGAATAACCGGTTCCACCATTGCGTGTCTTCGGGCAGTTTTTTTTCTCTCTCTCGCCCTAAGCACCTTGGGGGAAAGGCAAAACCACCTACTCTTGTTGAGTGGGGATCTGCTGTTCAACAACACGCGAAAGCGATCGACCGCGTTGGCTGGAGTCCTTTCTGTCTCAACATTCTGCCGTGCAGTTGCATGCGTCCTCCCCCCCCGTACGTAACGGCTTTGCTCGGATTCGGTAGGCTCAACATTGCCCTTTGGCCCAGCCGAGGTTGGCGGCTTGTTGTGATTTACCTAGATCTGCGTAGCTTCGTACTATGTGATACGCAGAATGCTTTCCTGGCGGGGTTTTTCCCCCCATTGTTTTGGCTGGGGATGTAGCTGCTATGCGGTCCGTAGTACACAGACGGACCGTAGCCGAAGCTGTTGCTATGTTTCGCTGCAGTCAGTAATAACGAATGTTATTAGAGTACTCCGTACACTAGTACGGTAATCTGCACTGCTGTAGGACCATTCGTAGGGCGCTTTGGGCCGAGTCTGACGTGGGGGATATGGTTCCATGTCTGGTGTTTTGTCACCTCGCCGCTGTACTGTCCTCCTCTCTCTCCGCTTTACCTCGCAGACCTGTAATCTTTCCTTCGACTCGGTTTTCTGTTTGGTCATCATCTTTCATTCAACCTGGGCTCAATTCATCTCATCTCATCCCACCACATCTCCTTCTGGCCCGTCATCCCTCCATCTCTCTCCTCGCACCTCAACCAACCACATATTAAGCCATGAAGCCGGCCGCTTCATTCCGCTTGGGGGCGCTCCGCCCCAGCTATGGCTTGCTCGCACGACATGCTAAGCCCATCGCCATGGCTGGCCGCATTCGAGCCATGTCGACTGTCGTGGATTACGCCGGAAGGCCATCGCAGCCTCCCCCTCCTCCCGCTGAAGCCCACGAGTCTATCGAGCAACAACGACGGCAACGGGCAAAGCGTATCCTGCGTGAAGCCACTCAGGTTGCTCAACCCCGCCACGACTGGACCAAGGAGGAGATTGCTGCCATTTACTATCAACCTCTAATGGAACTGACCTATCAATCTGTGAGTGACACTTGCCTCTTTTCTTATGTACATCCCCCTCCCCCTCCGCTTGGCGATGAGAGAGCCAATCTCATCTCACCCGATCTCAATACCACTCAAATACCCGGCTTACTTTCCGCCTTGGGTCGATCTGAGAGGACCCCGGAGGATTATCCCGATGAGTGGCATGATATTTCCATTTATTAGTGACCTGATTGGCTGACTGCCAGCGCTTCCTGTTAGAGCACTGTCCACCGCCGCTTCCACAACCCTGCCGAGGTGCAGCTTTGCACTCTTATGAACATCAAGACGGGTGGTTGCACTGAGGACTGTTCGTACTGCGCCCAATCGACTCGCTACCAGAAGGGCACCGGGCTCGAAGCCAAGCGGGTCGAGACGGTCGAGAGCGTTCTCGCGGCTGCTCGTGTGGCCAAGGAGAATGGTAGCACCCGATTCTGTATGGGTGCCGCCTGGCGAGACATGCGCGGCCGGAAGAACAGTCTTAAGAACATTAAAGACATGGTCCAGGGGGTCAAGGGTATGGGTATGGAAGTGTGTGTGACGCTGGGTATGATTGACGCCGAGCAAGCCAAGGAACTCAAGGACGCCGGTCTCACTGCCTACAATCATAATGTCGACACGAGCCGCGAGTTTTATCCCAACATCATCACCACCCGTAGCTACGACGAGCGACTGCAGACGTTGAGTCATGTCCGGGATGCAGGCATCAAGGTATGCTCTGGCGGTATCCTGGGGTTGGGCGAGTCGTCCGAGGATCGAGTCGGGTTACTACATACTGTGTCAACCATGCCTTCCCACCCCGAGAGCTTCCCAGTGAACGCCCTTGTTCCCATCAAGGGAACGCCGCTGGGAGATCGACCACAAGTTGAGTTCACGAGTATGCTGCGAACAATTGCCACAGCACGAATCTTGATGCCCTCGACCATTATTCGAATCGCTGCAGGACGGAAGACCATGTCGGAGGAGAAGCAGGCCATGTGCTTTATGGCGGGTGCTAATGCCATCTTCACTGGAGAGAAGATGCTGACCACTGAGTGTAATGGATGGGACGAGGATGCCGCCATGTTTGGCCGTTGGGGACTGGAGCCCATGAAGAGCTTTGATAAGTCGCCGCAGCCTGCTCCCGAGGTGAGAGTTCTCTGAAAGGACACGGAACCTGACAGTCAAATGGTTGGACACGAAAAGGAAACACAGGCCAAAATTTCGCGTGCCAGAAGGAGGTGACATAACAACTGGCCTTGGAGTTTTGGTTACTGAGAAAATATATCGACGTTGGTTATCGGTTCAAGATGGCTGTCGTTTCTTTTGGCTCACCGCCCGTTTGATTCCGCTACATCTCGATTTGCTTCGTTCTCTCGGGCCTCAGCCAAGCATTCGTCTGCTCGATGCAGACATGACAGGTTCGAATTAGTTGAACTGTGATCATTTGTGTTATACCTCAAGGCGCATTACTTTACTGGGCAGAGTCCTGTTACCGGTCAGTGGCCCGGACCGGCATCAGAGCCGGTCCTCCGTGGTCGGTCAAAGACAGGTGCTCTTAAAAGAAAACCAAAGGTAAAGAATAGCCAAGAAATGTGATTGGTCCGAGCCTGTGAGCTTGTGGTAGGACAAGGGCATCAACTGAGCGATTAGGATGTGGGGGCAGTGAGAGGGGATTGGATCGACTTGCTTTGTACGGAGTAGAGGGGTCCGGTATTAACAGATGATCTCGTAGTCAGGGGACGAAGGAGAGGAAACCGGATTGTAACCCGTGACTTTCGAAAATCAAGATGAGGAGACTGAAAAGTCTTCTCAAGTCATGTGTCTCTGTAAGAAGCCTGTAAGTGATTAGTGAATAGACAACAGAGGCTTGACCTGTCTCATTAAGATCATCCTTGCGGCATCCGTCCAGCTGGTGGCGAACGATCATCAGGAACCGAGGGACAGCCTTACTCCGTAGTCCGTACACTTTGACCCTAGACACCCAGGCGCAAGCAAACTGGGATGCCTATCGCTTTAGTGAAGGCTAGCCGCCACTGGGATGAACACAACCACAGAGACCAAACAAAGACGAAATGGAAGCGGAAAAGGAAATGTCGAGATACTCCATGACAGCAACAACTAATTGCTTGAATATTATCATTATCGAATTCTGGGGATGTGCGATCGTGCGTGCCTTGTCAATATTCGTGCAGCTCAATTACCTACCTACTTCGTATGCAGCTCGTACAGCCCCATAGCCCGTCGCCGTATCTGCGACGTGTGCAACGACCTAGGCATGTAAAAACACGCAGTTAAGGGATTGTTTACTCACAGAGTGCACACTGCGCATGTAAACAAATAAGCCAGAGAACAACAGTAGGGAACAAGGCCACTTCACCTGGCCTACACGAGGCCTGTTTCCTGTCCGTCCTCGCTCGCTGAGGTGTATGAATGTAGCGTCACCATCGCTCCCTACCATGTCTCCCACGTTTTGCTTCAGGGACCGCAGACCGACCGCTGATGGAAACCGTCCAGGCCGCCTTGTCCGCTAAAAACAAGGTGCTGCGGCCTGCGGCACACCCCGGCCTCTGGGGCAGCCACATTCATCCTGGTACAGCCGCCGGGACCTGAAGCTGCACCACGCTGCACCACGCCGCGCCTCGCATTCCGCCGCCCACCCACACTCTTCGCAATCCCAGGGTCTGTTGCGAAGCCGGGCAGCCTATGAGAGGCCATGCTGCGCTTGCCTTACCCAGGGCATAAGAGCACGGCGCACGTAGTGGCCTGACAGCAGGGATTCTTGCTGCTTGCTTACCGAAACCAACCCCAATTGTCCCGGTAGCACGTACTTGTACGTACTGCGTGCTGCTGCGTCTTGTCCTGGTCCAATACCCAAGTGTACGTGCGCGGTCTGGTGTTTGGACGTGTTTGGTGAATCCTGTTTGTGTGTTGTGACTGTCGTCATTGGGAGCGAACAGATGAGTGCGGCCCTCTAGGAATTGTTTGGGTTAGGTTGGGTTAGTTGGTTGGCCTGTCCGTTTGCTCAAGGAGAGGCAGAGGTGAGAAAATGGCTGACGAGCAAATGATAATGACAAGCGTGAGCAAACGGGAACTTCTAAACTTGGCAGTGACACACAACTGAACGCATGCCTTCTGTTGCCTTCCATTCCTTCAACGTCCACCCCTTCCTTCTTCCATCACAGACTCCTCCCGTCCCGTCACTCTCACTCGCTCCCGCTCTTTCCTTCCGGTGCCCGCTACTCATTGCCAGTTGCCGCCACCGCCGCCTGACCTTGCACGAATTATAGCCAGTCTAATACCGTCGTTCCTTCCTGGGCACCCAACCCTCCCTTTCACCTTCCCTTGCCCAGGACCCAGCACCTACGGAGTATTTTGTACTTTGTACGGAGTACAGCAGCACCCTGTCCCCGGAACCCAACACAGGAAACAATTCCCCTCATCTTCATTACTTTTCTCCCAAGCCCTCGACCAAAACATAAGGTACGCGCCGCCTAGAGAAATAACTGTCTCTACCACCGGTTCTCCGTCTCGCCTGCCCAAGCCTTACGTGTGCACGTTTTCGCCTTTCAAGGGAAACTGCCACGAAGCTTCTCGGCTCCGAGAACGCGCAAACTACCGGACCTCTTCCTCTCACACACCCTTCCTTTCGCTCTCTCGCACACCCTCTGGACCCCGCCGAGAACGCCCGACCGCGCTTAACAATCGACTAAAAACTAGAAGACCGCCTGCCTGGTCTCCGTGCCGCTGACTCTTCGGTCACTCGGATTTTTTTCGTTCCTTCTTCATCTCTCGTTCAATCTCCCGAACCGCGGCGGTACTGATACTCTCCGACTTATTCAAGCAACTCACCCTGAAGAGCTCCCTCGGATCGCTCCCCCCCATCTCTACGGACACCTAGGTCTTGAAATCTGACCTTCAAATCATCCTCCGATTACGTGACCGACCGGCATTCTCGCACTCTCTCTGATCTCCTGCTGTCTTGCGCTGGCTTTGATTCTAACTGAGCCCGTACTGCTCTCTCGGAAGGGTGCGCTCGCTCGTCTTGTGTCTCGTCCTTGAGCAGCCTCCGACGCCATTTGGCATTTTCGCATTTCGCAACAACATCGCCAACATGAAGGGCCGCCCCGTTGACCAGATTGTCTACGAGTACATGTTCCCTCGTCCCAAAGCGAACGATCCACAGAACTTCCATGCTCTTCTTCAGCGAAGCCTCATTCCCGAGGTTCGCCAGGAAACACACTCTTTTTACGGCCATCTGGACACCCAAGAAGCCAAATATCCTGGCCTTGATTACACTCACCGTACTCACCGAATCCGCCTCTCTCGCTGGCCATGGCACCGCCGCCTGTTTCGTGCCTTTGATGGGCTTCGATTGACACACGGTGAGATCGCGGGTTTGACCAAGTGGGAGGGTACGAAATGGGCCAAGGATAAGTTCGAGAGAGAACAAGGAATCAAAATCCGCGACACCACAGCCGACGATTTTCCCGATTGGACCGACATTCAGGACCAGCCTCGCGAATCTCAGGGTACTGCCGCCAGTCTCGGTTACGCTGACCTGGATGAGGAAGAGGAGGGTGAAAATGACGCCGAGAGTGAATTGGAGATCGAGAGTGTTGGTGTTGAACTCAACGAGCGTCTCCGAGCTCAAGCTGCGCGACGAGAGGCTGGAGATAGCACCGCTGTTCTTGACGAAGAATGGGAACAGTGGCTTAAGAATGCCATTGAAGCTGGTGAGTTCCCATTCTCGGCGGAGAACATGTATGAACCGGGAAGCGATTCTGGTACTCTTGTCCCGGCCGCCCTGTTTCCCCCAGGCATGCTTAGTGCTGCTCGGGCTGGCCAGTGGCAAGAGATTCCAGACTTCCTCCACCCAATGCTTCGCAGAACTCTCGAGTCTGAAACCCCGCACCATACTTCCATCCCTCAACAGACTCGTGATTCGTCGGAACCCTCCGTTTGGTCTGATTACAGACCGCTTCGGCGTGGAATCTCTCGAGACGCCCGAAATCTTTGGGCTCATCCCACCTACTCTGATTTGCGCCTGCCAGATACGGGACTGGGGCAACGCAGACTCAACGCCGAAACCTCTTCAGGCTTGTGAGGACATGCAGCTTCACTGTTTGAGAAACACGCAATAACCAAAACAAAACGAAACGAAATCGAAGACTTTTCGTCTTCAAACACTATACCCATCATTGGCAGACGATTCTGCCGCCCTGCATTTTGATTTTCCACAACCCCACTGCTTGGACTGGTCCAGCACTTCCCTTTGTTATAGCGTCAGTTAACACTATGCGGGCACTCACAATTGCATGGCTTAGTAAGGGGCACATTGCTCCGACTCTACTGCTTTGACAGTTACTGGCCGCTTTTGTGTTGCGCCTGTTTCTTCTGTTCCCTTCAGAATGAATGGATAACGGTGTTTGGGCGAGTTTGGCCAGGTATATGGACACATTTGTTTTCTTCTTTGTTGTTTTCGGCGATGGATCATCTGTAAGGAACATGATTTGAACGAAAGGACAGCGGCGTGATGATAGCTGGGGGCTTGGCCTGGTATATGCCCGTCCCCGGCCGTTGGACTGTCCTAATAGAATTGGCATTAGCTGAAGAGCATGGGCTTTTCCCATTTGTGTTTTGTATGCTTGCGCGCTAGGCACATTGCTACTGTTTGAGCCCGAGATAATCTAGATAGCTGCCTCGCAAATGAGCTCTGCTTCAGTAAAACAGTCCTTGCCATTCCCTATTTACGTGACAATGGAATATAGTCATAACGAATTGACTTGTGTGCAAAGACGTATTCTTTCCCTATTTGCGATTTACCAAATACGGCGAGAGATACAACCCTTAGTATCAGATTCCTACAAGTATGGTACCCAGGCAGATAGGTAGGAATTTGGTAGTACTACTAAAGTAGACAACACTTTTGCCCTCGCGTATAGTTTAGGAGATATTGGATGTAGATTCAGTGTCATAATAGCCAGATCCATCTCGGTTCACAGTGAAATGAAATACTTTGTAAATTCATTGACCTCCAACGGTTCTTGATGCGAAATATCTTGACGCCACCCCTTCCCCCGAGATAAACTCTTCATGACATATACCAGTAACGCCACGCTGTGAGTAAACATAATATAAACACCTATAAAACTCCCCGTCCGCCATTCTCTCTTAATTGCGTCCTGCTGCGAGAAATGAAGAGTTCTTTTTTTTTTGGCTTCAACTCTCACTTCTCGGGCTCTAGATGTGACCACTCGGGTATAGCCTTGATCTGCTGCCACATGAATTTTTCCAGCTTGTTGGCAGATTTCGCATAAGGCGTACTTTCATTGTTGTACTTACGACAGTTGTCAAATATGAGTCTTGCATCTTTGACAAAGTCCTCTGGCGTGGCGTATTGATCTGCTTCCAGTCTTGTCTCCATGGTGCTGAGATCCATGGGCTCCTTGATAACGTCGTAATAGTCGGCCACATCATCGCGATTGACAGGAACGAGGAACGGCCAGGCAGAGTTGTGATTCTGCAGGTCGTTAAGCAGGTGCAGAAGCTGGTTATAATTGGGACCATGGCGTGGTTGGCGAGCGAGTTCGTCCATGTCTGGTGACCATCCTGAGGCGCGAATGGCTGGAATATCAAGGGGGTTGATTTCGCAAACGCCATTCTTCCACTCCTTTGGTGGCGAGTGTACAATGTGAGACTTGGAGTAGGCGCGAATCTTGGCTTGGACGCATTCTTTTTGCTTGAGAAGCATGCGACCCATTTCAAGATATCGGATCCGAGGAATCATGGAGCATTGCATAATTGTTCCGCCTTCGTAATCTTTGATGTAGCCCATCCACACCCTCTTATCGAGGGTGATCTCCTTCGTAAAGCCTTGCTTCTTGAAGTATCCTATGGCATAGTTGTCTGCGTAGGTCAAGAAGTGCATAACATCGCTGGTGGCCTTGACATAATCTTTTAGATGAGACATGAGATGGGCACCGTAGCCCTTGACTTGCTGGTCAGAACTAATGGCACAGAAGACAATTTCGGCGAACTGGCGGCCCTTGAAGGGACGGTATGTGATACCGCCAACCACCTCGAGTGGCTTTTTGACAATGGCAATGGACAAATGGGTTCGATCGTATACGAGACGGGCGATATAGTCTTTGGGCATCTTGGGAAGTTGCTTCTGGAAGATGCATTTGAGACCGGTGAGGATGATCAAAGATTCGCGTTCGTTGTCGTTGTTGACTACTCGGAATTCGATTTCGCCAGTGCGCTCTTCAATGACAGCAGGCTGAAGGTGTCAATAGTTAGTTTATGTAATGGGGTTGGGTGAGGCGACTGGAGAGTATGGTTACCTTTTCGGGGAAAGGAATGGGTTTAATGGCTGGCTTCGTATCGACAGACTCCTCGGATTCGTCCTTCTTAATGCGCTTGGAGGGCGTCGGAGACGTGGGCTCCTCCTCAGCCTTCCGCTTGTTGGCACCTGATATCGGCTCGTTAGTAGGGAGGTCTGCGGTTATAAAGACCATCTTGCGACAGAAGCTCACCTTCATCCGACATGTTCGCGCCGGCGCAATAACAACTTAATCGTGGGGAAGATGTAGGAGTTGAAGTCTAAATGGGGTTGGTCTGGTAAGATGCGCATCATAGCGGCGGAGAGTCGAGACAGGGCCCGTGCATGCTTATGTCATTCTTTACCGCGCAATCAATGGCCCCAGTTCCTGCCAGGGGAAGATGCACTAAGCCATTTTGGTCTATCGGCCACGGTGCATCGTAAGCTCATGGACAGCTCTGGCATTCTCGACGTCGCAGCTTGACTCTTCCAAGCAAGCAAACAACTCTAACCTCACCAATTCGAGATCCTTCGCATTCATCGACTTTCGCTTCTAAGCTGCATCTGCATCGCCGACCAAGAACCCAGCCAAGAAAACCCATTCATCGCAAATTGCGATATCCCCTTACGATCATAGCACATGGATTCTTCGCTGCATGAAGTTTGGCAAGCTGCTGCTGGCAGTCCCTTCTTCCCTACCATCAGCAAGGGGAGCCAGTTCTCGGTCGGATTTCTCTTGTCGCTCCTAGGAATCTCTTTGACTGGACTCTTTGCCCTCAGTATGTCAAGCTCTTTAGGGGCGTGTACCAATGCGCAACCGCTAACTTTCCAATAGACCGATCCCTCATCAACGTCCCCGTCCTCGGTGTTCCAGCGTCTCTGGCTATTGCGTATGCCTCTTCACCCACGATCGCCTTGCCGATTTTCCATGCTAACTTAATGAAGCTTTGGAGTCGTTTACATGTTCTGTGCTGTCGGAGTCTACGTCTAAGATACCCACCAAAAGTCCCATTCCGTCGGTTTCGTGTACAATAGTTCGAGCAAACAAGAGAAGACGCTGCTGAGCGTCTGTTGCATTTTACTAGTTCTTGACATTTACTTTCGATCTTGCTATTTCTTACCTTGCTTGCCCAGCAGGCCGAGCAATCACTGATGGCACCCGACACCCAGTCGATGCCCATTTTCAGGGCCGTCGCTACCTCCACGAGACCCCTATATCAACTCCTGCGTTGCATTAGTTTTGCGCCTCGAGCCCATCTTCAAATTACCGAAGATGGTATCCGATTCGCGTCTGACCATGCACGAGTGATGCAAGGTAAGGTCGCAAAATATCTCATCATCCTGCATCTGGCCAAGCTGACTTGGACTTAAGGAGTCGCCTTTCTTGACAAGGCTCTGTTCTCATCCTATACCGTAAACATGCCTGCCTCTGAAGGTGGTGATCCACCTGAACCCCCCAACTTTCAAATCTCGTTATCATCTGTTCTCGAAGTTCTTCAGATCTTCGGAGCTGTTGATGTAGCTACACGCGCCCAACGGGCCGAACAGGACCCGTATCGCAGCAACCTGCGCAACTATCGACCTGACGCTTTCAGCAATCAGACACTGGGCATTTCTGGGACTTGCACACTGCTATATGGGGAGGAAGGTGACCCGTTCAAAATCACTATTGAAGAAGCAGGTGTTAAGACAACGGCCGCCCTCACCACCTACCTGCCTGAGATACCAGAGGACATTCCGTTTGACCGAGAAGACCTTTCTTTCAAGATAATCATGCAATCTCGTTCTCTGCTAGATGCACTTGCCGAAATCTCCCCAACAGCCCCGACGAAACTGACCCTGACAACCACCAAGGTGTCGCCTTACCTTTCTCTGGCTGGTTTGGGGGACTTTGGGACCTCGACAGTTGACTTTGCGCGCGGAAAAGATCTCTTAGAAACCTTTAGCATTCAGGAACGATGGTCGCAGTGTTACAAGTTCGACTTTATCAAAAGCTCAACAGAAGCCATGCGGATCGCGAGCAAGGTCAGCTTAAGAGGGGATGGACAAGGTGTCCTGAGTCTCCAGTTCATGGTCGATATAGAAGGGGGTAAGCGAAGTTTCCTCGACTTTCGATTTGTTCCGTTCATTCAACATGATGAGGATACGGGAGATGCCGAGGAGGACTGAGAACGCTCCTAAAATAGGTAGTCCAAAGGATCTTTTAGCTATATAGGCCCTCTCCCTAATAACTCTCCTGCACTTTGCACTTGCTTTGAACCGTTGGTGTTGACTGCTATTATGTATTTCCAAACTCAGTCGATGTCTGTACATTCGTGCACGGCATGCACGCGGCCACACCCTTCCTTTCCATACATTCTGGGATTTTGGCTTTTTGGGGCTTTTGTTTAGTCGGAGCCTTTACTGTGGACGTACACGTCTTTGCAAAACGCCTCTGCAAAGGGATCTGTAGAAGCTTGCGCGTCACATTCGGCTCCAGGGCGGATCAACTCGTCAACCTGCAGAGAGACTGCGTGCTGGGGAGGAATGAGAGGGTTACAAACAAGGGAGAGGACATGTGCCGGCCCCCACTTCCCCAGCCAAAGCTGTATCGATTTGCCCCTATTCCTGAGCGGTCCTCTGCTGGTTACATACCTAGTTGGCGTACATGAGAGCGCAAGACGTGAGAGTAAGAGTATCGGCTGCTTTCCCGCCATGGCCAGAATTTGCTTATTGAGGATAGGAAAAAAAAAGAGAATAAAACAAAACAAAGGCAATCAGATATCACTGCACAAGGAGCAAGAAATTCCCTTTGTCAAGGCGGTGGCAATTTTAGGGGTTCTCAAGTGAGACAGTTGAGGACCCTAGCGGCAGTGCCAACCACCCGTGAGCGAGTCGTCTCTTGCCTTTGGATGGAATTTTGAAACGGTCAAAGGCGACTGGCTGGGAGAAGGGTGCGCGAGTATGCCCTCAACGCGTGTGTTTAAGCGCGAGGAATGTGAAAGAGAGGTCGTGTTCTGGATAAAGGAGAAGAAAGAATAAGTTGGGGGAGATAAAAGGGGCTGCTTTCTCTCTCTTTATCGAGCAGAATGCAACTCATCTCGAGGACAATCACCACCACCACCTTTCTTCTTTCACAATCTCATTTTCTGTGCATCACCATTCAAGTTTCAGACCAGCACACTTTCTTCACAATGGGTCGCTCATTACATGTCAAGCTCGTCATCGCCGGTAGACGAAAGGAGACGACCAGAAGCCAGGAAACAGCGTGGCCAGGCTGCATCTTCACCTCCTTCAGGTCGTGGCTCGACACCCTCACGGGAGCCAAGCAGCCTGTGCTGGTGACTCGAGACGACGAGTACGAGCCCCTACTAGGAAAGAAGGCGGCATATGTACCGAAGCATGCGAGATTGTCGTTTCTCAGGACGACGACTCCGAGATCGATGAGAATCTACGACGAGGCTTTCTGAGAGGAGACCTCCTACGGATGGGAGGGAAGACATCTACTTGTGGACCAAGTAGCGAATACGAAACAGCTGCTACTGGAAACGAATTCACGGCGCCGAATGACCTGAAACAAGGCGACGAACAATAACGAGGGAAATGAAAAGAAACGCTTTCCATGCGGGTTTGGACGAATACGGACATCAAGACCCCAGAGGACTTTACGATAAAAAGGGGACCGGCAGGGAAATTTATGAAATCAATATCACGAATATGATATGTACGATCAAGGTCAATGTTTTCGGAACGGCATGTTGGACATGCATCGGATGTCGTTCATATACAAAGGATGCGTTTGATTGAGGGAGTAATCCCATGCAATATAGGCAGATGAGCAGTACAAATTGGAGGAATCCCAACTTTGCTTTTGTGAAATTTGCACACGATACTATATGATATCACTAGGTAGTATTCAACAAACGGCTTCTCAATAATATACTCAGCGTCCCAATTTTAGAATATCGACCTCGTGTTCAGAGGCGGGTAGAGCTGAGGATCCCTGGTCCAGCTTCGACCCCGCGGGGGGGCTCGCAACGGCTACGAGAACCACTGGTAGCGCCCACATTGACAAAGAGCATCAGGGAGGATGCATGTCCTAATTACTGTATGTATGTATGTACGTTGTAGGCATCATGTACTTTTGTGGAGGAGGGCCTGGTGCAGGCATCGCATATATAGATAAACGCAGAGTTTGCAGGCCAGTGTGGACATGGCTAGGAGTCGTATGTACTGTACACGCGGCAGCGACGCAACCGGACCACGCGGTGTGCTTCTTGACGTAGCATCACTTGGTGTCCTCGAGGCGGGCATTTTTCTCAACTGACAGCTTTCATGTCCAAGGGCCCTGATTGAATTTGTGGATTTGAGCATGCGGCTTTTATCACATCGAATCACACCATGAGCCATCTTGGCAACTTGGCTGCCCCCTCCCGCTCCCCTCCCCCCGAGTTCGGCGTTTCAGGCGGCCGTCTAAGCCATGACGGACGGGTAGATGCCGCTGCAGCTAGGGTTTCTGTACGCTTTGGAGGGAGCGATGGAGCGAGCTGAACGGGCAGTGAATATTCTGGAACACGAGGAGAGCCGGGTTGATCTGCAGACGGGCCGCGATAGAGGGGCTGGAGGGGTTGTCGACTTGTCTCTAGCAGTGACGCAAAATTGGCAGAGAGGGGAAGAGAAGAGGTTTACGGTGCGTCAACTGTCTTTTTGCGCTGGTCCCCGCTGTGATGCATGTGCATAACGTATGTACGAATACACGCTGTGCAAAGGCCGTATGTTGGTTTCCTGGTTGGAGGGACCAAACGGGTTCGCCATTCGAAATGACTTCGAGTCAACCTAAGCAGAAGACTCGTGAACCGCGTATAGTACACGAATAGAAGAAAGCTTGAGTGTTGATGGAACGTGGCCACCGCCTCTGATGTTGCTGTTGCATTGTAGGATCTGATCTAGGTATGCAACTACCCCGTCTTGCCCGTCCAGAGAATGGCAGTGCATGGGAAGGCAATAGTGACACTGTGCCGCTGCCTGCTTCCTTGCTTCCTTGCTTCCTTCCACCATTCCTGCAAGGCACGTACCTGCGCATGCACTTTGTGACCCGTACTTCTTACCTACTTGCCTACCTACATTTTCATCCTCAACACGCCCAGAGCTTATCAACAACCTTGAATCCAGGCATTCTGTCGCGTTGAAACGCCCGACGCCTTGCAGGAGCCGAGCGTATGTGTACCGCATCAGCTAGATACTCAAGCACTGTACGACGTGCGAATGCAGTATTCGTATCTCGAGGCAGAACGTGCCCCTTCCAGTTCTTGCCCAGGCCTCGTAACGCCACGCTGAAGGATTCGGACCGCATCCTTCTGCAGAACCAAGAATGCGGAAAATTTTACTCCATCGCCCGGTTCACGATAGCACTAAAGTATGTATGCATTTCCTACAGGGCATTCAGGTCGGCAGTGATCAAGTTGGGGCCGAGCTTCTTCAGCCAACGCTCCCTATCTCTATCTCTTGTGAGCAGGGCCAGCCAACCAACCGCGAGTTGGAGAATCAAGTTATGCCTATCCGGATGGAACTGTGAAATCTGAATATCACAATCAACCGAGAACTCGCTGGGCGTCTTCGTGACAGATATCCTCTTGAAACACTCATCCACTGGCTGCCATTGACCTGGAACCAAGTGATGGCGGTTGCAGTGGCAAGTTGATCATGCCAAACGTCTTCGCCGTGGGTTTGTTCACGTTATTCGCCTATGTACTGACCCGTTCCCGTCAATCAGAAGCACACAAAGCTGTTGAAAATGTGACGAAGGCTCTCATCCTATCCTTTCCTATTACCCTGTCCACCCAGCCATGGCCCTACTCTTGCAGCAGTGGCTGATGATTGTCAACCTTGTTCGGGGTCCTTTTGCGATTCCCCTCCCCCTCTTCGCCCATCTTTGGCCCTCTCTTCTTCGGCCCCTGCCCCCTTGCCCCTGCAAGAAATAAGTACCCCTGCGCCGGTTGAGGATTGGGGGCCAATCATGGATCATGCACACACTTCTCTGTCCAGCCAATTTTCCAATCTTCACTGGCAGTCACCTGTAAGGGTTGAAGGGCTTGGGGGCCTCGGCAGTGGGCGCTGCCGCACATCCTCTCCCATCTCCCGTGGTGTTGGTTGGTCTCGAGATGCGGCCGTCCTCGAAGCCCAACGGCGGCAGGTGATGCTGTGGGTTAGCCGACGCCTACATCATTGCACAGGCCTGAACAGGCCGAACAGGCCTGAATCCGGATTTCCCGCCAGTGTCCGGAGCGGTTGGCATGGTACTCCATGTTGGTGATACAAACCTCCATGACCGCCGAGCAGTCCGTACAGAGTTTGTATTCGTGTGACGTGGTTCGGTGCCTTCACTTGGCCCTGTGCCGCGATCGACACTGACATTCTCCGTACTGTGCTGACATGACAGCCAGATGGCTGACCAAGGTGTGCGTCGTTGTACTGATCCCCATGACTGGTTCGTCCAACAAGAACGGCATCGGAGTATAGTAACGCTATGCGGGGATCTCGGGGGAGAAGGCCCAGTCGAGCGCCCCAATCGACATGTGCTGGCTGGCAAAGCTGTGGATGCTGAGTGAAGCTGGGCAAATTGGTGATGACCGGTCAAGCATGATACGAAGTCGGCTCTCTTGTCATGGGTGAAGCCATGGGTGAAGCAATTTGCTTGGAGAGCCAGAATAGCATCCGCCACCTTCCCACAGGGCCAATCATGGCCTCACTCAAGACCAAGCAGCCTCCAGCTCTGCGAGTTTCCTGCATCTTGTGCAGGGTTCCTCGGCATTGCTGCTCCACACCGCATCCTGCCGCTCCTGTACTGGACTCCTGCCAACTCCCATGATCCTTGATACCCGCCCGCTTACAAGGCCACGGATGCTGGTGCACATACGATCACCTTCCCCAGGCGCCTACATCATCTTTACAGGAAGATATTAGATTTGTCCTACGCCAACTGAAATTGCTCGACTTCAGCCATGTATCATCGCTTCTCTTTTCCCATTCTGGAGTTCCAACCGCCTTGACGCCTGCGTGGAATTCGACTGACAATCCAACCCAACTTGGGTCCCCTCATGACACTCTGGCTGTGCCCCGTTGAAGCACACATTGTCGCACCACACGCTTCTCGTCCTTCCTGATTCGTATCTCTCCAGCTACACGTTGAAGAATGCGAATCGTTGCGTTGTTTTCTACTCCTGCCTCTCTGGTTGATATTCTGCACTTGCCACAAAATACATACATAGCCCTCTTCCCTTGCCATGGCAGGTCTATCATTCCGGCGGCTCTTAAGCCCTTCTCGGTCCAATTCGAAGCGTGATGATGCAGCGTGGATCGATCAATTGGATGTAGATGAGCTCCAGACTACTACAAAGATGTCTCAGAAGAAGCAACGCTCCATATCATGGATATCAGTCACCAAGAAGATGCGCTCCTCGACGGAGTCCCCAGACTCGCGGAGAATTGGCAGCACTCACCGACCCAACATTTCGCTACCTCAAATCGCCCTTGAACCGGCCTTCTCATCGACATGCAGCCTACCACCGAGCCAAGAGATACGGATGGATGCCTTCGCGGGGGCTCCGTCGTCAGGCATGAAGGCTGCCTCGAGCCTTTGTCTCCCAAGTCAAACTCAACGCCACCACCGTTCCTTGCCGCCAGCACGACCATCCCGACCAAGCGATGAACTGGTCATATTTCCAGATTGGGACACGCCTTTAAACCAACCTTGCCCAAGACCGTCTCTTTCTTTGTCGATTCCTCGTGTCAGTCAATCCGACAGCCTGTTCACGCGCAGGCCAGCTCCACGTAACAAAGAAACTCGTCATGGACCGATGAGCACCGTCGAGCATTTAATCCAGCAGACTGACGAAGCCTTCAAAGCCGTTGACGTCGCCCTTAAAGATGCTGGACTTACTTCGTACACCAAGACAAACTTGCCCAAGCATACTCCACCAGTTCGTCCGCTGGTATCACACAAACATCCGGCGTCAATGCCTCAACCGTTGAGATACCACAAGGACCACAAGTCGAGAGAGATTGCACCCCCGCTCTTATCGCCCACCCGGACGGCATCTGTGATGAAACCAAAACCGAAAAAGAAGAGCATCAAAAGGCCAATTGCACGCGGACCCGCCACAAAAGGAGCACAGATGCGAGTTCCACGGTCATGGACGCTACCGGGAAACGTAGCAGACCTCCTCACGGGGCAGCGCTTCAAACGCATCGAGGCGGACGAGATGCTGACCCCGGAGAGATTGGAGGAGTTGAAGAAGAGCCGGGAACAAGCCCAGTTGAAGGAAGAGGCCCAAAAGCAGAACCGGCCATCCTATGAATCGGGCCATAGCAGTACATCAGAAAATGCCGAGACGCCGGTCGAGCCCTTTCACCTCGAGGACCTAGCATCACGCATTGGAGCTTCCGGGGCGGATACGGGCACGTTTTTGGAAGATCCGTCTCCTTGCTCGCCTTCCAGCGAGGGGCCTATTTCCAAGGAATGTCCCGTTCAGCAGCAGTCGTTAGACGCAGATATCATTCTGCAGCCTCTAACCTACCAAAGAGAAAAAGAGGCAAGCAGCGATGGAAGACCAATGACTCCAATGACAGTCCTCCCTCCACCGAAGAACCCAGCAAGATTCGGAACACCACCTCACAGGAAACCACTCCCGTCCATACCCGAAGTTGTCCTGACTGGTCCTGATGATGACAAGCCAAAGCCTCTTGTGTCACCGACGCCACAAAGGAAGAGGACACGGCGCAAGCGAATACTTCAGGCCGAAGAAAAAGACGGTCTTCTTTATTTACACAGCACTCCGTTCACATTGAACAACCCGTTGTTCCGCCATGGACCCATCATCTTCTCCAAGGCTGACTTGGGTCGAGGGGTCAAGGTGAAGGATGACACGCTGGACTGGACGGCGTTTCAAATGGCCATTCTGTGTGGTGCTGGAGATTTGTCTCCTGACACGAGTTGGGAGGAAGATGTGAAACAAGCCGACGACATCACAAGGTGGTTTGACTCGTTTGGATTCGAGACACACGGCAAGTTGGTTACGGAGGACGTTCCTGCTCTGTCATCGGCAGAATCATCACGAAGCGTCGTATCACTGTCTCCAACGATAGACGCGGACTCGGAGCTCCCCATTCCGGTCGACTCGGAGTACCCGTCGGGGTTCTGGAATTCGACGTCACCGGGCGCCTCTGTTGACAGGGAAAGGTTCTTCACCTACCAAGGACTGAGACGTTGGACGGGTGAGGGACACCCAAAGCCGTATATACGAAACTCGATCGATAGCGGCCCTCCGAGCCCGATGCTGCCGCTAGTTATCAGGGAGGAAGCTCTAGAAGGAGACGACCCAGTGCCGATGGGTTACAATCTACATCATGATTTGGGGGAGTTTTTGAGATGGGAGGCAGAGAACGTATACGCTTCAGGATACTGCGGGACTCCTTGAGCATTTGTTTACACATAAGGAATAGCATTGATACCACGGGATTGATTTGGCATGAAGCGATGGGTTTACTTGGGAAAATTACCCGGATATTGGGACATAGGAGTTTGGAGGGGTCACAACTGGCACAAACATAGCTATTAGATGATAGACATGGGTTCAACAATGGGGTAATGTGTTGGCTGAACAGCTCTGATCAATGATCAATGATCAAATGATTAACAAGAATGAAATCATTCAACTCACGCCAAGATGTGTCTTTCAATTCGTGTTCCTAAAATATGATTCATGACGAGAGCGTTTGGAGATGGGATTCCGATGCCTGCGAACCAGTCAGTTGTCAGTTTGTTTATAGGAAGGGGGGGGGCACGTGCAGCGCCACCACCTCACTTTCACCCCTCCGAATGAATAAGGCAACTACATCTCCGAAGGGAAAGCAGAAAAAACAAACAA
>JALNIO010000930.1:0-14980 GCA_023509875.1 Rugonectria rugulosa | reverse complement strand
TGATTACGAAGACTTTCCTTTTCCCACTTACACAAAAGTCACTTCGATTCTTCATACTCTCCTTTTCTTGGTCTGCACCTCATCGGTGCCATCCTTCTATCGACAGAGCGCCGACGCAGTTTCCGAAACCTCCCAGCTCATTTCGCTGCTCATATTAACCCTCCCCCCTCGTCGATCCATTGCTCTTTCAGAACTGGCAGCGGGAACTTTTCAGACGATATTCAGGGTCCCGTCACCGTGCAAAAAACTCAAGCTTCATCAAAATCCGATTTCGACTGCTTCTTCCCTTTTTTTTTGGAGTTCGTTCCTTGTCGGCAACGCCCAAGGTCCTATAGCCTCGATGCAACGACGCTGGCGCCTGATAACGCAATCGCGACTGACCGACCGGGCCACTCAAGCTCAACCGCAGCAGCAGTCTCCTCTCCGGGAAACAACCTCCATCGAAGACGACGGCAACCACCCCGGGACCATGGCCAACTTTGCCCGATCCCTAAAGTCTCCTTACCTCTCGCCGCGTCTTCGACCTTCTATGCCGAACCGAACGCTGTCGAGCTCTTCAGATGTGTCGTATCCGTCCGCCGGCAACAGCCCCCTCTCCGAGGACTTTGGAGACTTGAGCCTATCTGGACGCAACACACCGACCTATCCGGGCAGTCGGAGCGCTGGGAAGGACGGCGGCTGGGTTGCGGATAGCGGTAATCCTTTCTTTCGTGGTAAGTTGGCTTTCTCTTATCTCTTCTTTGCGTGTTGTGCAACATTCCATCCGCATAACGGACCATTCCTCTTATTCCAACGAATTGCCCCTTTATCCATCCAATCCGCCCTATTCTTCGGTTTCACAGGGTCTCGAACAAAGCTAGCCTAGTCGGTATCAAAACACAAATCACAAAGGCACAACACCCACTCGGGAAACTCTCTGTGCAGCCGCCGACACGTCCAACAAGACCCCAACGAGGCAGTTTGATCCAATTTGCTGAAAATGCCCGTTTTGGAACGCCACAATATGGCACTGCAGCAACATGCCATGGATCCAACCCCCATCCCGCTACTACTACGCCGAATCGAGAGAAGGGGCTCTCCAACCAGGGACCGCCACCACGCAGAACAATGACATGCCGCAGTGTCCAAATCCATGTCCACACCATGGCACATCTAATGGCGCATCCCGCGGGTGCGCATGGCCCCTCTCGACCCCCTCTCGACCAGTTCTAGCGGATCCTCTCGACATCCCTTCCCTGTCTTGTTTCTCTGTGTCCTTTGTTCGTTCTTAATACCCCGATTCCCACTGGCTATTTCATCTATATCAGTCCCGCCCAGATGTCCATCCAAGCCTGTGGTCTGTCCGATGACCTGGTCCGGGCTGAGGTGACTTGCTTCTCTTCCCCACACCCTCATCCAACCCATCGCGGGGTAGCGGCCCCATCTTCCCGGCCCGGCCGTTTAGCGACGCCGCCAATGCCCCTTGGCCCTGGGGCTCCGGGGGTTCTCGTCCTTTGCTGTTTTTGCTTATAATCCTCATCCCCCCTCTGCATCTTTCTTGTTTCCGTTCCCCTGATTATTCCCATGTGCTTGGTCTTACATAAGGGTACCTTGCTCACTTGTCGTCCTCACAGATGAGCATGACAATGCTGCCTCGCCCGTAACTTCTCATCCTTCCACACCTCGCACCCATAGCAATCGAAGCCGTCCTATAGCTATCGAGCTGCCTGGCCTCAAACGGTTCAGCTCAGCTCCTGCTCGTACGCCCCCTGAGCCCCTCTCAGCTCGTGGAGATCTACCTGGGTAAGAATGCTCTCTCCGTTCTGGACTCTTGAACCGCCTGCTAATCAAGTGCTCTACAGAGGCTATTTTCCTCTTCACGAAGACCCAAACAGTCGAGTGCATCGTCCGCATCCTTTTTCGAACCAGAACGACAGCAGAATGGGTCGCCATCAGCAAGTCAGCCTCGTGGCTGAGACTAGATCAGCTTATGCTGACCGCCCGGCCCCAACCTCTGCTCAGGCCATGGCAATGAACCATTCCAACACTCCGGTCGCTTCCTATCTTCCAGCAGGCTTCCACGATAACCCTTTGCCGATGGGCAAATACTACCCCTCCAACTACGAGAAGCGAACCGGGACCAATCCTCGTCTACGCCCTTCGTTTTCTGGCTCTCTCTCGGCACACTTTCACTCCGACCCAAACATCACTCCCCGCTCCGCAGATATCCCTCAAATATCGACCCCCGAATCCGAAGTTCAACGCAGACTGCAGCAGTACCAGCGAGACATGGTAGCCCAGGCCAGCATAGCGGCCAGTGAACTTCTAAGCAGCTCATCCGGTTCGACAGCAACTCTAGGTTCCAGTGTTCCCCTTGCCGCTACCCATATGCGTGAGGCACGCCTAAAACCTCCGGCCCCTCTCAAACCAATATCCCCTCGATTGCTCCCTCTTGGCAGTCCCGGGCCAGTTACCCCGATGAGTCTTGAGTCAGGCAACAGCTACATGACCTTGGGCAGACCTGATGCCGACGGAGACATTTCCGTCTCTCCCGGCGGTTTCTAAAATCTTTTTTTTCTCTTTTGCTTAATTTCATTTCTTTCTTGCATGAGGGGAAAAAGAATGCATCCGTGTAGGTTTTTGAATGTGGCGGAAATCTATTGGGACCAAGTTTCAAGGCATCAGATTTGAGCATGGAGGGCGACGGCATTGCATATCTCGGCGTTTCTTGAATATGATCCCCTTGGGGATAGCATCACCAGAGTGGGAAAGGGAAATTGGCTGGAAGCCATGACACATTTCGCATTTGGGGTTTTTTTCCTTTTTTTTGTAAGGTAGCATAGCATGAACAGGACCTGTCGTTAAAGCATAGATACCCTTGGAGAATAATTCTCTACACAATTTAAGGAAAGGATTTTTCTTGATGTGTACCTAGTAGACTCCTAAAACTCCTGCAATGAATCCGTCCCTTTGCCCCCATTGATATGCCAATACATGGCGTATTCACATTTGTATATATCCCCTCTCCCCCTCATCTGCTTGTTTAATATTAGTTGTATACATTAGCTGGAGCCAAGAGGTCGGCAGTAGTTGGCAGGGAAGCTGCCCTGGCACCCTCCCAGCTCCCCCTGCCACCAGTCCTGGTCGGTGTCGGTCTTCTTGATGATGCGGATCCTGTCCCCGGCCCTAAAGGACAGGTCGCCCGACCCTTCTCCCTCAAAGTCGTACTGGGCCTCGACAAACTCGACGAGGGGCTTCTTGAGCTTGGGCACGGGCGGGGGCGGCGGCTTCTTCTTGGCAATGGCCGCCTGGCCAAAGTAGTCGCTGTTCTGCCGGGCCTTGAGCGAGGGCATGCTGCGCTGGCCCCGGAGGACGGTGGCGGTGGTGAAGTCGGTGGGGACGCCGGAAGGGTTTCCCGGCGTGGAGGCCTGGGAGCGGATCTTGGGCGCGGGAGGCTCTGGCTCCGGGGTCGTGGCCTGGGGCGAGTAGTCCGGAGCCGGGGCCGACGAGATGCGAGCGGCCGAGGGGCGCTGGAAGGAGGCGACCTTGTGGACGAGAGGGCGGTCGGTGACTGTCCTCGTGACGGGCCGGTGGTTCTTGCGGACAATGGCGAAGCACTCGATCCTGTTGGCGATGGGCCGGAAGGACTCGTCCCAGTCGCCGACGACGGCGCCCATTTCCGGCGCCGGGGAGGGGAAGTCGTTGTCGAGGCAGAACTCGTGCATGATGGTGTAGCACAGGCCCAGGAGGCGGTTCTGGATCAGGACGAGGCTGGCGAGGAGGTAGGGGATCATCTCGGAGGCCGCGTTCACGAGGGGGAGGAGCATCTTGCGCAGGTGGGAGTCGGCCTCCTCGAAGGCTTCGAGCATGACTTGGGTGTCGAACTGGGCCTTTTCCAGCAAGAGGTCCTCCTTGGGGGTCTTGCCGGGCTTTCTCTGCAGCTTGGTGGTTTTCTGGAGAGCGCTGTCGTAGTCGCTCTTGGTCTTCTCCCTCTTCCTGATGCTCTTCTTGATGGGCTGGAGATAGGCCTGGGTGTCCGTGGCCGGACGCAGCAGCAGCGTCTCAATGGCGGTGACTTCGTCCCTGAGCTCCTGCTGGAGGCCCAGGCAGGCCTGCTGGAAGTGCGACGTGCGCTGGAGCTGCGGGGTGGGCGTGGCGGTGGAGACGATGCGTGGCTCGTCGGCCTCGTCCACCTCTGCGGCTATCGGGGTGCAGAGCTCCTTGAAGGCTTCCGAGATGCCCAGCTGGGTGAAGGCCATGTCATTCCAGGCAAGCTGAAGACGTTTGGCATCATCAATGACCTGGTGAAGATTAGTACGGTGATAATGTGATAGATGCAAGATGTGGTGGGGAAAAATCAGCTTGCCTTTTGGAGAACGACATGGATATTTTCGTATTCTTGAATCATGAGGGACACATTGTGATCATCGGGAGCCGTCTTCCTCCTAAACTTGATTTTGTCCGAGACGGTCTGCACCGAGGCTGATGATTTGCCTCGTAGAGATTTGAGCATGATGGGGGAATTTTGACTTAAATCAGATGAGGCTGGGCTGATGGAACCAAGATGTGAAAAGAGTCGGCGGAGATGGTTGATGAAGGGGGGGCTGAATTAATTTGGTGACACGCGTACGAGTGGTCTAGTGACGTTGACACTGTCCAAGGGGAAGGCGAGTGTTCCTCCAGTGATGACTGTGTCAGAAAAGAAAAAAAGGGAGGATGAGATTAAGGCAAGGTACAAAAGTGGTTTTGGGGAGGGAAGTAGACGATGAGAGAGACAGGTTGGTTGCTCAATGTTGTAAATAGGAAAATGTACATGTACGGGGAGCAGTATTAATTGTGCTGGAGGAGGGATGGATCCTTCAGCCATCGGCCATCTCGTCTGGCTTCAGCAGGGGACAGAGTGGCCCGTGTCTCCTGATGTTTCACATAATACACCACTGTACGTAGCTCAGCCCTCTGGAGCTAGAGAACCAGGTCAAGCTTCTCTCTTTTTGGGGGGCGTCGTTGGAGGGAGGACTCAGCAGAGTGTGATTAAATTGGAAAGGGAGGAATCCATATATTACGTCTAGGACAATTCCTCCATCCAGTACGGAGTACGCAGTTGGTGGTTCTCGAGCGCGTGCCCGTATTGCGTTCTCCCCCGATTCTTCTGGTGTTGGGTACCCTGAATCCTACGGTACTCTCGTTCCGACTTTTACGAGGAGGGCGTGAGCGAGTGAGTTCCCGATCGGCCAAATGTTGAGGGGGCTATGGCTGTGGCTGCAGGTCGTCGCGGGTTTGTGTGGGTGGTAGCGGGTGGTGGCTTGGGCTTAGTCCTTGGAACGAAAACGTGTTACTCTGTCCGTACCTCTTTGCAACTCGCCAGAAGGAGGGGGAAGAATATTAATTCGCAGGTAGGTAGGTCCACGTAGTGAAGTAGTCAGTGGGGGTTGGGTTTGCTCATGAAAGCGTTGTGTGGTTGCATTGGGACGGGCGCATTCGCACTCGAGTTGGGTTGGGGTACTTGGCAGACATTTTAGCCTGTATTCGTATTCTGCAGTTCGGCTTCCTGCAGTCGACTTCCTGCTGTGACTCTTTTGCGCGTCATCCTCGCTGACAGGTCCGATAAGACCAAGTCTCTGCTTCGTACCGGAGTGCTCTTGTTGAAACGGCTACCGTTTTCAAGCCGAAACACCCAAGAGCCAACAATTACCTCAAGGCCATCATTTATGTCGTCTACCTGGGTAGTTCACATCCCACTTTGTCCCAATTACTACAGGGCTCGGCTGCAATCCCAGCTGACAGCCTTCGAAATGGCCCAATGACCGTGTAAATCCTCCAGTGTCAATGTCTTGGCGCTTCGAACGTTTACTGGGATCGTGGTTCTAGAAGCCATTTGCTGGTTCGTGCTTTGTGTAATGAGGTGTTTTGCATTTGCTTCCTGCGCATTTGTGAATGTGAGTGTGATGACACCTATGCTCATTGACTCATAGGACGAGTCTTGGTCAATTCGGTCATTTCCTAATTCGTAGCTTTGAAGTTGTTGCTATTGGATGAATCTGAATTCACCGCAACTCACGCTAGGCGGACACCAGTTTTGAAGCATTTGGACAACCATATCATCATTCGGGGGTTATGAAGAATCATATGGCAATATTTAGCTGATTTACCACCATCTCTATGAACCCCCCTTTGATTGAACCTCAAAATAAATCTTGACAATAAGATTGAAATGGAATGATCAAATTGGACATACGAAGCAATTCAACCATGCCACCTTACCCTAAAGCATCCCCCATCAATTAAAGTGGTCGCGGGGCACGTGATCTGGCGTTCTTCAGGAAGACGCTATCATGTCATTCCACGCTCCTTGAACGCGTCTTGCCTCGAGAAGCTGCGTATCCACCCACACAGCAGGCACCCTTCGCTGTGCTGTGTAAGTAAGTCAGTAACGACGCAGTCCTTTGATGGCTCGTTGGCATCTTTCATTTCTTGATACACTTCAAACATCAACGCAATGCACGAACCTCCCACAGCCTCTCACCAACCATGGCTAGTTCATCGCGATCAGGCGCCTCCGCAGGCACCGTGCAAGCATCAGCCACTGTTCTCGACTTCATCTGTCTCTTTACTCATGACCTGAAGCGGAAACAAAAGAGATGGCAAGACGGCACTCTCAAATATCACACATTCAACAAGCGAGTCATGGTGTATGATGATCGTGGCCACTTTATCGGAGACGCCCATTGGCAGGGCGAAATCCCCCTTGACACTGGTGACGAGTTCGAATTGGATCGCGGAGCAGCCATCGTCCAAGTATCAGACTGTACCGGCCAAAGAGAGCAAGATCTGACCGAGTTACTCGACAAGCGAGCGAGGGAAGTTGAAAAGAGGCGTGCAAATGCTGTCTCACGAACACCAAGGCCCAGCGCACGACCTGCCGGATCCTCGGCTGTCCAGGATCAGAACCTTCACTTTCAACTTCGCCAACGTCCACTCGCCGACATGCTTGGGACTCCAGCAAGAATTGGGAGGGCCGTGATTTCGCCCCATTCTCCCTATGAAGTTCGTCAGATGGCTCAAAAAAGTGAACAGAATGAAGACACCCCACCTGCAAAGAGGAGGAAGCAGGAGGTGTCTCCTCCAAGCAAGTCCTCTCATGCTCGTGCACTTTTTGGTGCTACTCTTTCACTCACACCCCTTTCACAAACCTCTCGCCCGGCACCCACCAGCATCCGTCATAACTGGGCAACGACGGAGCTCAAGTCTTTGCTTAGCAGCAATGAACCCCCCAAACCACCACAATCCTCGCGCGAGGAGCAACTGGAACCGAAAGCAGTGCAATCTGACGAGATAGTGGAGGCGGCGAGCTCACCACCCGCTCCACGTCCTGTCACGCGCAGGTCACCGAAGCCTTCGAATCGGGCGACCGGCAATGCGAACAAACTAACCGCCGTGTCTGTCCAATCACCTGGTCTCCCTCAACCAGCCAAGGTAGATCTTGGCAAGCAGCCCAGAAATCAACCCACAAAGCAGGCAACGATCCGAAATGAGACTTCTCAGCTTGCGCGACGTGCCGCTGCTCAAGCTACAGCATCGAGCAGGCCAGAGGCAACACATGATGTCATTGTTTTGGAGGACGATGAACCCACCAATTCAAAGTCTCTGAGTGCAAAGTCTGCCAAAAAAGCAAACAAGGTCCAAAAGACGGCATCCAAAGAGGTTCCAGAAGAGACCGAGGTGGTGGTCGAAAGAGAGGCTGCCAAACTGCCGTCTCGCCTTGGTGACGCTCCTCAGCCAAGGGATGAGCCCAGAACGGAGCTCCGAATCAGATCACGACAAAGGAGAGGACTGCTCTTGATGTCCGAGAAGGGGAATGGTGGGAAACGCCCCAACAAAACCCAGATAGCGAATGCTGCTGAGGTGCAGCGTGAGCCGGGGTCCGGGCCCCTCAAAGAAGGCGATCATGCGTCAACTGCCGGAGACCCTTGCCTCAAGCCTCATCCATCGCCAGCACCAATCGCATCTATCACAGAAGAGAAGGAAGAAGAGGCAGACATACTGGCTCCGACTGTTGTCTCTGAACTTGAAGTCACCGCCTTAAACTGCAATGTCAATGACGCCACTGAGGAGGATATGCAAGATGCAAGTCTAGTATCTAAACAGGACTCTCCACCGGCCAGGGAGCCTACACCATGCGAGAACGAAGACTCCTCGGAAGCTGATGAGCCCCCGAGGAAAACGAGGACCAGCAAAAGACTGGCTGAACGTGGCAGTAGATCTCGCAAAAGGGCAATCTCAGACTCCTCCAGCGAGGAAGAGACTGAGGTTATCGAGCCGCACGCAATTCCCCAAGTTGTTCAAAAAGCTCAAGCAGCGAGACCAGGCTCCAATGCACCCCGCTTCGCGAAGATGCGAAGAAGTGTCAAGAGCAAAGAAATTATCGGTTTCGTGGTACCGAATGACGAGCCCATCTTCAAACTACCTCCCTTTGCTTATCCTCCCGCCGCGACCGGCAGCATTGGGCAGGCTTGCTCTGGAGACACTAACGTGGATGAGGCGGAATCCGTGTCGCACAAACAGAATGTGCAGCAACTCCCAGCCCAATCAAACGAGGTCACCTCAGTGGCGCAGTCTGGACTAAGATGCAGTCCAGATGACAGCTCATTAACAAAACCTACACCGCGACTTTGTAACCCAGCAACTCGAGGCAAGAAGGCAGCCAGAAAAGAGGATGCAGCCGGTCAGGTGCCTCAAACGATGATCCAACTGGAGCCGCTTGCGCCCACGCGAATTGGTGCCCCAAAACCAGCACCACCTTTAAGAAGGGAATCAACCATGCCTGGTTTTACCAAGGCGAATGGCGGTGCCTGGAGTGTGCATGCGGAAGACTTGCTTGGTATGACCAGACCCGTAGATAAGCCGTCTAGACAGCGGTGACCACAGACAAGCCCTTCGCCTTGATATTCTCTGCAGCCTCAGCACATGACCAGAAATTGGGCATCTCAATGTTGGGTATTGAGGCCATGAGCTCTGCGATGCCTTTGCCGTGGGACGAGACTGGGTGCACTTTTGACCCCGCTGGCTACTGAAAGGCAACGGGAAGAATGGTTCGCGAACTGCACATTTGTCACCGCTCTCTGGGAGGTACGTTCCGCCCTGATGCATCGCACCGAAACCGCCCGCACGCTCGTGGTGTTTTAAGGCCGACGTGCCCTTGATGCCTGAAGTTCCTGCTCTCTTGGTGACTGTCTCTGAGAATCGTTCCAGCTTTTCCTACCAAGAGGTTTTGTTCGGTCGCTGGTGAGAACTGGCCCTGAAGGCGTCTCTGAATATTAAGATATACGGCATTTATCTTCTCCGCTACACTATATCCTAGGATCCAATCCCCTTGGCGTCCATGTTAGTGCCTAAAGAGAACCCTTACGCCCAGTCGTACCATCTGGGCGGCAATCTTATTCGTCCGTGCTGGTCGCAGGAACTACAGCGTCTATACAATCGATGGCGAGATTCAGAATATGTTCAAGAATTTGACGATTTTCTCGAAAGGAAGAAGAAGAGCCAGTTGCTCTCGATGCCTGTGGAACAGTCGTCTGTAACTAGTGGTGGTCCTTCTTCCCTTACACCACCAACCGAAGAAGATGAAGTCATCGAACCAGAACCGAAGCCACGGCGACGAGGACCTCTATCGAAGATCAAGAGAGAAAAGACGGCCTTTATACGCAGGCTAGGAGCATGTGCTACTTGTCGCACCAGAAAAATCGCGGTACGTTCTTTAATCATTGAACCGACGTTCGCGTCTAAGTGTGATTAGTGCACGCACTGGGACCTGAGTGAATACGAGGAGTGGTATCGGGGCTCCAAGGAATATACAAGACAGATGAACCTTGGCGGGCTGCATCCTCATGGTCCTATGTCCTCAGGCCCTTCAACACATGGAACTGTCCCGCCAGTAACGGAGCCGCGAAGCCCACTTGAACCATGGCAACCTCAGATGGCAGCTGATGTTGCGGGTCTACTGCAATCCTACCCTGCGGATATGAACCAGTCTTTGGGAACGGGTGATGCTACCCTGCTGCCTTTGATCGATTATGGTGGCCGAGAATACACCCTTGGTGACGTGAGATCAACGAATGCTGGCAACTTCGTTGCAGTTGCGAACGACCAAGCCCTCCCTTACAACGGTGCCAGACCTTGGCAATACTTTTCTGACAGTGATTTTCGGGCTCCATGTAACCCCACGACTGGTTACCTTGGTTGTTTCGACACGGCCGATGAAATGGTCGCTCACTTGTTGACACAACACCATACGATCCCGTTTCCTACACAAGCGTTTTTGTGCGGATGTAGGCATTGTGTACTCTGGCACAGCAACCCACCCTGCTGTCTCCATTGTAAAGCGGCAAGGAGCCAGGGACACTGGGTACCTGACTACTCTTTGTCGCCCTTTTTGGAGCATCCTTCGGCCTTCGGAGAGTTTGAGATGGGCGTTCGATCCAGAGGGTACTACGAGCAATGAATGGGACGGCTGGTTTCGGGTCTATACAGGACGGTTCTGCTTGCTGAATCCGGGAAATACATGGGATTATCTGGGTACTGGATGGGACACACATTGTTGAGCACATGTTTGGGTGTTTGAGTGTCTGAACAAGGAATTTCGGAGTTTTCGTGGCAACGATACGATACCTTTCTCTAGATGGCGGGCAACAAGCGTGGAGGCACATCCCGGTCTGAAGACCCAGAATAGATGCAACGGCTTTGACAGTGCCTGATCGTGTTCGGCTTGGCGTGTGGGTTTAGGCTTGCTGGGCATGGAGACTGAAGTATAAAAAGGGAGCCTGCCCCCCGCGTGGTGTATCAGAACCGTGTACAAGTGTTGCTTACTCCTGTGCATGGATTTGCAGACACAGCTGACGGAATGATCTTCGGGGCCGGCGGGGGCCTCCGAGGCGGATAAAAAGTGCCTTCCTCTTTGGGTTATCTCTACTGTTCCTTGTTCACAGTACGAGAAGCCGCGGCCTGCTGCCTGTGACGGTATATTTCAAATGGGTTTGATGCAGAGAAAGACTTTGTTGGATAGCAAAGTTGAGGTGAAAATTTGCTGTTAACATGACAACTCTGACATGTTGAGATGACTCTTTTTAAAATGTCTTAACAAACAAGCAAATCAACTCCTGGGAGGGTCCCAATGCAGAAGCTTGCGTCAGTCGCAAAAACGGTAGGAACAACGATCGAACGAGACTTGCCAAAAGTTGGGGTTGCAATTGGCAACTTTGACTCATCCTCGCATGCAAGTGGGAAGGCGGAGGGCAGATTGGCCAACCACGAGGCATATTCCTCGCCGAAGCCTGGACTCGAATGGTGTGGGATGTGGGGCGAATGATCCAATGAGAAGGCGCAAATGGAGCCACCCCGGACTCAGGTAGACCTCTCATTGGACAGACGGGGCTGAACTGCCTTACCACGCTATACCTGATCGAGCACGCCGAAAGACTCAATCTCCTCCACTGCTGCGCCATGATCCCGGCCTCCCATCAGCATCAAGTGAAATACCCTTCAGCACGCACTCCCGCGGCCTCAGGCGCTTCTCTCTCTCACTCTTCTCCCTCTTACTATTCATCTATTGGAATAAACTACCCAAAACACTTTTAGTCTTTATTTAGTCTTCCAAGTGTGTGTTCGTGGATTGCACCACTTTCCCCCCCTTCCCTCCCCTCAATCCTCACCTCTCCAACAAGGCAGCGAAAAGCTGGCCCTTTATCCGGCCTCCCGCTCCGCCTCCAACCCAAGCCTGGCTCACTCTCCGTGGCGCAGCTTGTCTCTCGCTCCCTCCCAATCTCACGGCTCACTTACACTGCGCAAGTTTCAGAGATCAAAAACCCGTGAAATCCCCAGACTCCCAATTCCTCCATCCACTCACAAATCCACATTGGAATCTAGTCTGACATTCGGTCTACACCCCTCCGAAGTGAGATCCTATTTTGCGTTCAGTCGCCTCTTGGGATTCTTTGAAAGCGCTTTCTACAAACACCTGCGCTTCGTCCTTCATCGTGGATACCCAATTCCAATCACGTAACGTCGTCCCGGAACAATACCGTATCATGGCCTACACGTCCCAAAACAACACTTCCACTCTTCCCCAGGGCTTCTCCATCTTTCAGCCCGCCCTTGGTGCTCAGCTTCAGTTCCTGCCTGCTATAGGTACTCATGAGCTCGATGAGCTAATCAACACTTACGTCGCCGGTCCTGCCTCTACTCAGGAGAAGCGAGCTTCCGTCTCGCTCGACTTCCTCGAGTATGCGCACCTGACAGGGCAGACCTTCAAGTTCTACCCCGTCCACTCGACCAACGCCGTTGTCGAGTCTCCCGCTACCGACTCTGGTTATGGATCCTCCTTCAACGTCAGCCCCGTCACCTCCAATTGGGACTTTAGCCAAATCTCCACCTCGCAGTCTCCCCCGTCACAGCAGGCTCGCACATCTCCCAAGGCTGTTCCCTCACGGAAACAGGGCGCCGACTTCTCCAACCTCCCTGGCATGAAAATCATGACCAAGGACGGCCGCGACGTGACGAACTCGGCTTCAAGAGGGTCCAAGACCAAGGAGCAGCGTGATCACGCTCATTTGATGCGCATCATCAAGGCGTGCGACAACTGCAAGCGCAAGAAGATCAGATGCGACCCCAGCCACAAGAAGCGCATTGTTGCTCAATCCCAGGCCCAGTCTGCCACCAAGTCGACCAAGAAGACCAAGGCGGTTGCTCGAGCGGTCGAGGCAGTTACCACTCCTCTGCCAGTTCCAGCCAATGTTCCCGAACCCGCTCCAAGTATGTCTTTAGACCCAACCTGGGCACCTATAGACCTGGAAAGCTTCGACCCCTCACTATCTGCACTCGAGCCCTGGGAGGAATTCATCGACTATCCTCCTGCTGACAACGACTACGACTTTTTCAACGACCCTGCTGGATACTTCTCCCCCGAGGCTTCGTCCTCCTCCGTGTCAACTTACTCTACTAAGGCTGTCACTCCCACTTCGCAGTCAGATCTTGCTGCTCCTCACGACTTCATTGGAGGTAACGCTGCTCTGGCATCGCCACCACTGCCATTCAACCAGACTGAGTCGACCACCAACTATGTCGACTTTAACCTGTTCTCTCCGGGCTCAAGCTTCTCGGAAGATGAACAGCTGGTTCCGATCGACCTATCTCAACATTTGAGAAACCACTCTCACTCACCACAATCCAGTGCATTCCGATCCGACCAATCTGCAACCGGTTCGGTTGTCGCCGGCGGCTTCGGCCTTGCCGAAGAGGATGCTCCATTGATAGAGTCAGTACGCCGGTCTGGAAAGGATGAGAGAGGTGCGGCAAGCGCATACTTTGGTCCTGGAGAAGGTGAAGGTGGACAACTACATAGTCCCTTGTCACCAAGCAGGAGCTCCGATGCCTTCACTCACTTGGATACTGAAGTATCCGACCGTAGGAAGGCATCAACCAGCGGGGACACATCATCAGTCCCCAGCTCCAGCTCCAACTCTGTGGATGCCAGCCTCAACATGTCGTCCATTACGCGTGGCACAGAAGCATATGCAACCATGACTGCGGCTATTCAAACAGAGGGCGGATCTCCGCGAGGAGAACACAGCTCTATGGCTGCTCAACAACCACTCGACGGTGCTCTGACACCAGATTCCTACGGCAAATACCGTCGCCGTACGCGCACATCGTCTCAGCCATCGTCGGATGATCTACATGACTTACACGACGAGTCGGTCGCGTATGCGGTCAACTCACCCACTGAGCCACGAGACTCAGAGGCTGGCACTGTCAGTAGATCAACTAGAGTTGAAACTACTACCGGAGTTTCTGGCGAGAACGTCGCGATGACGAATGTCACCAGAATGGAGACTCCTCTTGCTGCAATCGCAGCGAAGACATCTATTGAAGCGCAAGGCTCAGAGGATATAGTTGGTGCCGGTCGAGAACAGGCGGTGGACAGGACTGTTACACCTAGGGTTCAGCCACAGCAGCCGCAGATTTATGCACCTTCAAGCGTAGCTGCTGGCGGAGAGCTGACGCATATGACGAGTGCTACCCTGGCCACGGTACCTGACAGTCTCCAGTATTGTGTTGAGAGCTTTGTGGCAACACTGGTTCCAGCTGTGGTGGCCGTTGCCGCCTATATCATGTGTTTCCCTCAGCCATTGGCTGAAGGATCATGTCTCCACAAGCGCCGCATTGTGGCTGTAGTGGAAGATGGTCGACCGAGTTCTTGTTGGAGTTCATCACTGGGCGCTCTTCCAATGACGCGCATGTCGACAACGCGCTTGGAGGTTAAAGGTTCAAAGGTGGGACCGAAGCTGAAGTTTACTGCTGGTGAAAGGAACCCCTCAAACAAGGATTCGCCAGCGCGAGCCGCTGTGGCCCAAAGCTACATGAGGCGCGGCATGAAACCAGTCAGTGGCATGATTCACCAGATGGCGAATTTGATTGCGGTATAAAGCAGGAGATTTTGAGGTCGAGGAAGTTCCTCGCCCATTTCGACGTGGAATGGAGCTGATGAATGGTGTGTTATGACGGAAGCCCCTGGTTTAGGATACCCAAAAGTCATCGTCGATCAAGGCGATGTTGATTTCTTTTGTGTTTTGTACAGTAATGTGTTAGATGGAGGACGTTTCATCACTTGTCTCTTGCCTGGAGTTGGTCTGAAGACCTAAAGCGAATCAGAGTTTCCATTTGACTGGCCTTGATGGCCGTGTAAAATTTACCTAACTGTTCCCTGGTTCTCGCCATGTTTCTCTCCTGTGCTTGTCAAGCCTGGTGATGACGAAAGCTTCAATGTGATACTGTCATGTGACCTTGGGTTGCTTGATTATGCCGGTTTGTTCTTGCTTCACAGTTGTTGCTGTGTGAGGTCAGGTACAATGTAGATGCATCTCAGCGGCTTGGGCGGAAAGTGGATACCCGAGTAGGCTTAGCGGAGCGCAAACAGAATGAAGAAGGACGCTGACTTTTTTTTTTTTTT
>JALNIO010000926.1:0-16560 GCA_023509875.1 Rugonectria rugulosa | reverse complement strand
ATTAAGCAACCCCAATACAATTGAAGATTAGGTTTAAGTAGACTATCCCCCAAGGCCCGGTACGGAAATATTATTCATAAAGCTTTCCTAGTAGTCAATATAGTTGCCTGCCTCGTTATCAAAGTTGAATTTTAGCACAGCGCATAGACTAGCAGCAAAGTCCCCAGGAGCCTCCGGGAACCCCCCTACCATGAACCCTCCCTGGTTCATCTATTTCGACTTCGTTTTGACGTAACCATTGGGTGTCGCCTAAAAATTGAACCTCAGCATCGAAAATCAATGCCTGACGATAATACTTGACAGCGTTACGAAGCACCTCGCTTGAGGTATAGGGAGCAGGAAAGCTCTGCAACCACGTACTAACTACTTTTGTAGTGGCTAGTTCGTTGCACTGCTGCCGCAAGTCCTCCGATATGCGCCGCAAGTTTTTACCGTGAGCGCCGCAGCACATCCAGGAAACGTAATTTCTGCCGCAACCTTTTTGCCACTAAATTTCCCCCATAATAACCTCGGCCAAAACAATTAGAGTATCAGTGGGGACCGTTATCAACGCAGCAAAGGCACGGCAGCTAGTGAATATGGTAAGGGCTATGAGTTCCGACCTACGGAGTATACTTGGGGGGACTCTCAAGTAGAGCATCATGTATTCTTCATATGGAGATATATCTTCCTCCTCATTCCCGAGACTTGTTTGGCTCAAAGTCTCTGTTTCAGGCACAATTGTTGACGGAATTTCTCCAACTGTATCATCGCAAGATCACGCATGTAACCAAGACCAATGTCAGATAAAAGGAAACCCCGGACGACTCGGTCATCCGAGACGGTCCTCTTCCCCATCTTCGACACCCACAGACGTCAAAATTGGCAGCGCTCCCGTTATCCTGTTGGACCCTTTTGGCAGACCTTTTGTTCCCCGACTGGCGACCGATCCCCATCATCCCTTGAACTGGACGAATCGTCGAAAATATGGCGTCATTGCCATTGTCTGTTTCAACTACTTTATGATGATTTGTGCCATCACGGCACCCATCATGAGCTCCACTCAACTCAAGAGCAATTCAACGTAACTTCAACCTTGGAGCAGCGGTTGGGTCTTTGTTCCACTCATCGCTTGGGGGTATCATCGGTCGGCGCCTCTTAATACTGGGTACTGTGATTTCTATCGTGACTACACGCTGCTCCATCTGGTTTTCTACCCAATGTGACTGCTAATTGACCCTGTATTTATCAATAAAGAAAATTTTAAACCTAGGTACCTGTAGGGTAGCATAAATGCGGCGGCGACTACAAGACGTAGATACTCTCGTTCATTCGTTCTTATTAAATGGTCCTATTTCTAAATATGACAGTGATTAAATATCTGCTGGTAATATTTCTCGTTGGTAATGTTGCTGGGTTCTATTCCTGTCTTGAAATGTCAACCCATTTGTATTGACTCTACAGGGCGTAACAACCTTTCGAGTACGGAAAGCTGTTTATTTTTATTTAATACCTTGACCTTAGTTAGTCAGCCCTGATTTAGCCAAAATAGCCTAGTCTAGTCTAGTACTTATCTCTAGTATCTTCTTTTGTGCGCTTTTCGTATGCTCTAAGCTACTTCAAGAGCCCACTAAGCTGAAAGCTAGTCTAAACTGGGTAGAGACGATAGACTTACTTGTGCATATATTGAAGAATTCCCGCAAAACTGAATACACGTACTTCGGTCCCTGTGGCCTTTCGCCGGATATGGCTCATTCTCATGGGGGCGAGCTCTCCAGCCACGGAGGTACCGTACCTAGGTAGCCAGCAACGCACTGCTAAGCCCCGCCCAACTTGAAATAGCTGGCCGGAACACTCGACACTCCGCAACTCATGTAGACGCATCGTAGTCGCTTCACCTTCTCCTCGTTGTTGAACGTGGTTTTATCCCTTCTTGAATCTCATTAAATCCCCTTGGCATGTTTCGAGAAACCACATCCCAGGCGAAGTCAAATCTTGCCAACATCTTACGAAGATAAAGGACCCAGGAAAATGTCGCAGCACAGAACTAGGAACAGCAATCCATGCCAGCCATGTAAAGTTGCCAAGCGAAGAGTTCGTCTGATACCTGACTTCATGTGACTGGCACCAGTATCTGTAGGACTAATGACTCTCAGTGCGATCGCGCATCACCAAAGTGTGCACGATGTGCTCGACAGAATCTAGATTGCCAGGTGCTCAAAATTAGGTGGAAGAGCAGAAACACTGGCAATCCACCATCGGCCTCCACGGCCTCAGGTCTGTGCTCTTCATTAGACAGGTTCGGCCGTCGGACCAGCGGTACCGTCGTCGTTCCAAACTGCATTTTGTCTCCAGCTAACTACATCATCGTATGCAGCCGAGACTATCGACAATCCAAATACCACACTTACATCGGGCCATATCGCCCACCATGACTATAGTGCCCTCCAAGTGCCCTTGGCCTCGACATTTCACGGGTGGCATCAAGAGTCGTCCATGGCGCCTGCAACGGAATCGGTTCACTCGCTAGACAAATTCCTGTACCCTGCACCCGAGACCCCGTTCATAGACTCGTTCAACGAGCTGCAGACCTGCACATCGGACTCATACTCGCCTCAAGGCAATGAACGGCCGATAGTTGCCGCCCGTGAAACCAAGGACGAGCAACGACGCCTCTGGAATATCTACACGTCAGAGCTTGTGCACACCGTCACCGTTCATCAGTCAGACATAGACAATCCACTGGTTGACCATCTTCTGCCCCGTGCCCTAGAAAGCTCCTCATTTCGTTCCGCCATTCTGTACTTGGCTTTCGTCATGGAGTCGAAACAATCTGGGACTAACTCTTTGGAACGTAACATGCGGGCATCTTTGGGAAGAAGCAACCTTGAGGATTCATGTTTGGGCTCACGCCTTGAGAGTGAAGCGCTCTCGGATGCAATCTTGATCGAGAACCAGTCAATGTCAATCTTGACCGTTGACCGGCCCAACATTCGGAGACTCCAATGTATTTACAAATGTCGATGCACTAAACACTTTGGCTACTTTGGTGATACTCAGTGCCGCTTGCATAGCATCCAGCAACTCAAAGTCTCTGCTAGTGTGTCTGGAGCAGGCAAGTCTTCTAGCCAAAATGTTGTCGGATAAACTGTGCTCCAACGAAGAATACATCTTCCTTGTCCACTACCTCGGCTATATATATACTACTGCGATGCTCAGTCCTGGAGGATATGACCTCAGAGCCCCCGACTTTCTTACTCTTCTATCAAAGAACGGTCACGCCCAACAGGAAGACCAGTTGAAAAACGACCTGGATGCGCTGTTCACACCCACTACATCACTTCAAAAAGACCAATCCGACGCAGAAAAACGTAGCCAACAGCTGGAGAGGCTGGCCGTGAAAAAATAACTACGAGAGTTTCAATCATTTTGTTTCAATGACATCATACCTACTACGGGAATCTCGAACTCAGTAGCTGCTCTTCTTTACCAAGTCGGACGGTTGAGCCGATTAAAGTCGGCATTCCTCAGCAACGTGTCGACTGGCAAAAATGAGTGGTTTTGGGGAGCATTCGAATCCGATGCAGAGTGTCTCGAACTCCAACTAGGACAGATGCTGAGACATAGAGACAGCCAGAGTAGGATCTTTGAAACATTTGTTCAGAAGCTGAGGTTTCTCGATGATGACTATAAAGATGCTCATCTACAACAAGCTATCGATAAGACCCGATACAACGAGGCCTTGGTGCACTGTGTAAGAGTCATATACATGGTAACGATAAAAAATATCGACGCTCGTGATGAGAGAATATTAGCTTCAGCGCAACGGATCTTGAGCGCCTGTCGTTTGATAGCGAGCGAGTCCCACACGGCCGGACTGCTAGTGCTCCCGTTGTATACTGCAGGCCTTTGTACCGATGATGGTGAGGAGCAGGCATTCATCAAGCAGAGATTGATGTCGCTGGCAGGTCGTATTGTGACAAACACGACGAAGCTTCTCCAGAATCTGGAGATGACTTGGCAGACCGTGAGGGGCCAAGCAACAGGCGATCAAGGTACGTCTCTCATGCGAGTAAAAATATTTACTAACATAGATTTTCCTGTTAGATTTCAGCCTCTGTCTACTATATTAAGTAAGGTCCTTCGATTATGAAATATGTTTAATTTTAAATATTATCTAGTGATCTGTAAGGAAGGTTATGAAGTTAAAGAATGTATCTAGTTTTCAATTTAATTATTTCCAGTTAAGAAAGTGTACTTTAATTACACAATGACCAGCTAACTAAATAAACCGTTCCCTCGACTCCTCAACATCATCCCGGTCCGTTGACCTAAGTTGCCAACGGAACATTGTGCAGCGTCAAGACCAAGCCTGTGCAAGGAAGACTTGGAGTAGCTGCATCTCAAAATATAGCACACGCCAGATAAATAATCCCCTTACTGGACTTGGAAATGGGGTACCAGAGGCCTTTGTATAGCTGTGCTGTCTCCTCAGGTAGGTAGAAGTAACAGTTATTTTCTTGTAGCTTGCTCCTTTATCCTTTTTTTCGGACCTATTACTACCTACCTACCTATAACTTGGTTAGAATAGTCGCGGGCTTGGTGTCCAAACATCACCTGCCAGGCAATACCAAACCCCATTAACCGTTGCAGCTACAAAAAAGGCTGAAATAACAGCAGCAAACCCCAGTTCGCAGCCCAAGATTCTCTGTTGCCAAACCGACAGCCCGGTACGAGACACTAGTTTGAGTAGGATGTTCGCCTGGTCCAGTGCCCAGAACGGGAAGGCCATCATCATTGCCCCAAACCACAAGTTTGAGTAGGGCATGCCATAGAAGAGATATTCCTCTTTCTGATGATACTTGTAGATGTGTGCAATCGATGTATTGGTACATTCGAACAAGGGAGTGCCGACGAAACCTAAGAGAGCGACAACAACATAGGTGCCAGAACATCCGAGTATGACATAAAGATTTAGGCGGTAGTCATGGAGCAAGACCAGGGGTATGCCGAAGAAGAACGCATAGAACAGTACCATAGCCAGCGCTGCCCTTTCGCCTGCCATGTTCCATGCAGTATAAAACCGTTCGTCTGTAGTTAGGCGGAAGTAGTACTTGCTGTCAAAAACCCATTCCATTACACCGCCTCCGATTGACGATGCTAAATATGCACCATAGAAGAGAGGGTTTCTGGAGCCGTAGACATAGATGAGGCCCCCGATGAAAAGGGCTAGAGAAATTGCTTCATATAGTCGAATCGTCTGTAGGCTCGCTATGTCCTTGGATCGATACTGCGTGGAATCCATGGTAGGTGCGTATATTTATCAATTTGAGTCTCAGAATGCAGGTAATGTCCTGTTGTTGTGGTTCATAGATTTTCGAAATTGATGCACTTTGTTAACTTGGGAACGTTAGGCGCCATATATTTCGTACGCTGGATTTTCATCCAGCCGGATACACGCTCAGCAGGGATGGAAACACAAACCCACCAAAGATTGATGCGGCAAGCTCTAGTACGCTAATAATCACCGAAATGCCTTTACGAGTCGTATGGCTTTCCGATACGGAAACCGGTAGACCGGAGTTTACTCCCCGCATTCGCCGGATCCCGGCCCGGCGCTCTGCCTCGGTGCCGAAACAATCAAGCCTCAGGGTACTCGTGATAAAATCATGATGCCAAGACTAAATTTAGTAAAGATAGGTAGCCATAGCTGGCAGACATGTGATTTAGGTTGTTAATTGTTAGTTCCAGCAGAGACTGTTGTGCATTTTGAAGAAGCCACTTCTGCCACTCATATAGTTCGGACCGAGCTGGGAACCGGACTCCCCCCGGCCAAACTTCAAGCTACCTTGCGAGCAAGCACAAGAGTAAAAGTAAGTCCAAATGGCTACTCAATCTTGATGACTCTATTGACTTCTATGATAATACGTCAATTTTATCTCTCCTGACGTAGAAGAATAAGCGCACTAGAAAAAGCTCGACAGCACAGGTTGAGTATCCACAGCACCTTTACTCACGACCACGAGAAATGGCATTTCTTCATGTCGCTCTGGCACTTCCAGGGTTACTCATCGGCTTGGTGCTGATTGCCTACTTACGTGGATATGGAATGCGACCAAAAGATTATCCCCCAGGTATTCACACATTTACCAACTTGGCATAAGCAGCTGAGGCTTTGAAGCTGACAGTATAAAGGTCCACCAACGTTACCCATTATTGGTAACCTCCATCAAATGCCCATGACAAATCTTCACCTGAAGCTGAAGGAATGGGCAAAACAATGTAAGTCTCGGCATAGTGCCCAGTAAAAGCCATGTTTTAGTGACACCGTCTCATCATAGATGGACCGATTATCTCCCTCAAGCTCGGGACTCAAAACATGATCGTCATCAGCTCTGATAAGGTGGTTCGCGATCTCATTGACAAACGAAGCGCCATTTACTCTGGCCGGATGGATGTCTTCATTAGAGAATTTGGCGATGACTTAAATATTCTCATGAGAGAGTATGATCAAGACCCCTCATCTGATCTCGACTTAATTGGATTAATCCAGGCCGCAGTAACGATGAACTATGGCGAAGGCAGCGGAAGATGTATCATCTCCGCCTCGATGTAAACGTTGCCAACCGTTATGTCCCATACCAGGTGAGTTGCGGGACTACGTTGACCATTGAGTCCTGTTGCTCGAATCTTACAAAGCACTTAGTTAATGAAATCGCAGGAATTTGAAGTGACGCAGCTTCTTCACGACATCGTCCACTCGCCTCAGGACTATGAACACCATACTAGGAGGTTTACCATAAGCCTCGCGTCTACAATCATGTACGGCTGGAGAACTACATCTGTGGATTTGCCTCACGTAAAGCGTATGTTCGAGGTGAGTCCCCCTCATTATTAACGTGCATTGCTCATTCGGTGTTTACTATTCTGATAGTGGATCGACGGCTATGCAGTTGCTGCAGGAAGACTGCAGGTCAAGGATGGTGGCCGTGGCTTCGAGTTCTCTTCAGAAATACTCCTTCATGGATTACCGACGTCAGCAGAGAGATGACAAGGCTCAAGAATCTGGAAGAGGATCTATGGATGGAGCTACTGGATGAAGCAAAGCAGAGTATCGAGAGAGGGTCTCAACAAGCAAGTAGGTGTTACCCAGGACACATATGTCTCAACGACCTGGTCTGCTAATTTGTTCAAAGTTTTTGTACAGACATGATTCAAAACAACAGTGTCGCATCCAACGACTATTTGAGCGACAGACAGATGGCTGCAAATGCTGGCCATGCTTTTGCTGGCGCGACGTATGTCAACATCGAAACCAGCACAGAGCCCCATGCTGACGTAGCTAATATGTTTCTAGGGATACAACTCTTAATACTACCCTCGGATTCATAAAGGTTAGTAGTGGTTCGTCTCGCTGCAGTGTAAGACATCACTAAACGACATATTGCAGGCGATGATGCTCTACCCGGAGGTCCAGGCTCTCGCTCAACAGGAAATCGATAGGGTAGTTGGATCTGAGCGAATGCCCAGCTGGGACGACTGGGATAGGCTCCCATACATCAGATGCGTCATGAAGGAAACCTTGCGATGTATTACTTGAATACCTGCCCTCAACGCTAGGGATGCTAATATTGCGGCAGGGATGCCATCGACACTCACTGGAGGTATGCCGCACAAGGTCTCAAAGACAGATTACTACGGCGACTACACCATTCCAGCCAACGCTGGAGTGATGACCAATGTATGCTGGCTGAGATGAGCGACCCTGTTCCCCTCAAATCTAGATTGGCGCTGACCAGGGGACAACTCTTCCAGGTATGGGGCATCAACAACGATGAGAAACGGGCAAAGAGCCCCCGAGAGTTCAACCCCTCAAGATACGAAGGCGATATGCATTCAACTGGAGAATCTGCCGCGCTGGCAGATGCATCAAAACGGGACCATTTCACCTTCGGGGCTGGGCGACGTATCTGCCCTGGCTTGCACGGTGCCGAACGGTCTCTATTCATTGGGTTTTCTAGGTTATTATGGGCGTTCAAAATTAACCGACCGGTCGATGTCTCTGGGAGTCCCTTGTCTATCGATCCCGATGCAGTTACCCCCGGCTTCATCGTATCGCCAGTTCCATTCAAGTAAGTATCATACTTCGCTAGTGTCTGCAGTTGTTCTACTAACGAACATTTAGGTGCGACTTTACCCTCCGTGACGAGAAAAGGGCAGTGTTAATTGAGAAAGAATGGAACAAGTGTCTTGAGTTCTTGGACAAGGATGGTAACTATACCGAAGACTTTTACATTAAGAATTTTAATTAGGCTATTGGGAAGGTCTGTATGAGGGTTGGTAATAGGAACTAGAATTCTATCCTTGTATTTGTTTTCTGACGTATTCTTGATGAATTTGTGCGTAGTGCAGTACCCAAGAAAAATAAAAAGAGTTCTCCTTCATAGCTTAAGGGATTGCTCTCACAAACACTGGCTTGGTAAAGAAAAGAGAGTATGTTAACAAGTAAAGTCTGAAATTCTCCTGATGATCCCAAGCTTCTATTACTTCCTATAGCCGGGTAGGTATTCCATGGCTCATGCATAGAGGTCAGCTTGGATAGAATCGGAATGCTACGTGGTCCTCTCGGGCCGGTGTTATCCCCGAGATGGGTTGGAGACAAGATGAGGAAAGATACAAAAGACAGCCTGAAGACTCGCCATCACGCAGAACATCTCATACCCTGTCCGTTTTTCATCATTATAGCATTCCCCCAGTAATTCAAGTAAAATGTCTCAGCCTACCCACAAAGGTACTTTCACCAATCGGACCGCCGTTGTGACAGGTGCCGCTGGCAGTATTGGGAGGCCCCTGTGCATCGCCCTGGCGCGGTCTGGCGCCAATGTCGTCGCCAACGACGTCGGATGCTCTCGCTCCGGCCAGGGCTTTTCGGCTACGTCCGTCAAAGACCTGGCGGCTGAGCTGAAGAAAGAGGGACTTTCTGTCGTGGCCGACACCAACAGCGTGGCCACTGCTGCCGACAAGATTGTTGCGAATGCCATATCTCAGTTTGGCCGCATCGACATCATCGTCAATAACGCCGGCATCATCCAGTACAACTCAGTCGAGGACCAGGAACTCGACGGTGTAAGGGAAACTTTCGAGGTCAACGCTCTGGGAGCCTATGCTCTCTGTCATTTTGCGTGGCCGCACATGAAGGAGCGTAGGTATGGCCGCATCGTCAACTTCACCTCCGACTCGATATTTGGGATGCCAAACAGCTCCGCCTACGTCATGGCCCGAGGCGCGATGCTCGGTGTGACCAGGACTCTTGCGATCGAGGGCAAGGAATATGGTATTGTCAACACAGTTGGTCCATCGGCCTACTCGCGCATGGTCGCCGATGTATCGAAGGACCTCCCCAAGGAGCAGCTCGAGTGGTTCAAGGCCACATACACTGGGGAGTCGAATGTACCGGTCATCATAGCGCTAGTAAGTGAGCAGAACAAGGCAACTGGGGAAACATGGACTTCTGGAGCGTACAAGATGGGTCGGACAATCCTGGCCACGGTGCAGGACGTCAGTAACATCCAGACAGCTGACCAGGCACTTGAAGCTATGGAAGAGCTCAGCAGCGATGGAAGAAGTTCAAAAGAACCACGCAGTATTCAGGAGTTCCTTGCGTTCAAGGCTCAGGAGGGGTAGGCAAGTCATTGAGTGATAGAAGTTAGGCTTCAGCATCTTTACGTTGTATAAAATTTCGCCCAATCGAGATTTAAATTTATCGAGTCCAATTCTTGTTCGCTTGCAACTGTACTACTTCCCACTACGGGCGTCTCCAATCAGTTGACAGAACGCTATCATTGTGTTTGGCATGCATACATACCACTTTCATCATCGTGCTTGTTCCTTGGGAAAACACCACAAACAGAAAATCACCAATCATCACCATTTTAGTGTCCCTACTATGAAAACCGAGGTTAGAGTCCTAAACAATGACCGCTATGCAAGGTTGCCAACCGTCGGGTCTCGGCACAGTGCATTCCGACCAACTTGAGCATCCGGGATCGCGAGCTCCGGATCCCGACAAGGGCACCGGAACGTGGTAATGTTCATCTGCTACTCAAGCTACGGCGACTTTTCTATTTACTGTGACACTTAATGCTATCAATGTCACTTATTGATTCAGATGAATTCCTACTGAACTAAACTTCTACCACCTCTCGCCATGGTGAAGACCGCGAATCCCATCGTTTGGACGCCATCAGAGCACGACCTGACAAGGTCGTCGCTCGCTCAGTTTCGCGATGTTGCTAACAGGAAACTTGGCCTTCGATTGCGGACCTATCATGACATTCATGCATGGTCAGTTGACCCTGCTACCGCAGGAGACTTCTGGATGGAATTATTTGAGTTCCTTGAGATGCGCGCATCGAAGCCACCAATGAGAGCTTTTCAGCAGGTCAGTCGTCTTCAAAATTCCCCAACCCTTTCCCAAAAACAGCATTGACTAACACAGTTTGGCAGGCTAGGAGAAACATGTATCCCAGCCCAAGATTCTTTCCTGGCGCGCGGTTCAACTTTGCCGGAAGCGTGTTGCAAAACCGCGATGCCTCGGCTATTGCCATGTACGAAGCAACCGAGGGATCTCTAGAGACTCGTCCAGTCACCTGGAGCCAGCTATACCAGGAAGTTGAGATCTTGGCCGATGCCATGTGGGCACACGGAGTCTCCTCAGGGGACAGAGTTGCCGCCATCGTTGAGACATCGGGTCTTGCCATTTCTCTGTGCTTAGCCACTCTGTCTATTGGCGCCATTTGGTCCTCCGTCTCACCCGACTTTGGCTCCCGAGGCATTCTCGACCGGCTTGTTCAGATCGATCCAGCTCTAATCTTTACCGACGTGTCAGTTGATTACAACGGCAAATCTCGTAACATCATCCCTACCATCCGTGAATGGGCCAAGGCAGTTTCCTCCATGCAAAGTGTGAGGAAGATTATTCTTCATCAGAGAGATACAGGATTGCAAGCGGAGTTTCCAAAAGCAACGGATCTCGAAACGTTTAAAAATGACAGAACTGGAAGGACTTTACAGTTCCAGCAGCTTCCGTTCGACCATCCCGGTTTCATCTTCTACTCATCTGGAACTGTAAGGCCTTCCAGGCATTTCTTTTTCGATACCTGACTGACTCAATGAATATCTAGACTGGAGCGCCCAAGTGCATCCTGCACAGCACTGGAGTGAGTCACGTTCTCCAAGACCTCAAGATGTATCAGCTAATGTTTCTCTTGAAGGGCGTCATGTTACAGATCAAGAAAGACTACATACTCCAGATCGATGTCAAGCCGGGGGATATACTATTCCAGTACACCACGGTCAGTGTTCATCCTTTTCCACTCCTCAACCTTTCACCCGGACTAACATTCCTCAGACGGCTTGGATCATGTGGGCATTTTTGCTCACTGCCATGAGCACCGGGGCAAAGATTGTCGTATTTAGCGGCTCTCCAGTTTATCCCGACGTCAACTTCTTACCGAGTCTCCTATCAAAGCTAAGGTTGGCACTCGCCAAGAATTTGATGCGCCTGTTAAACTAACCGTCTATGTAGAGTATCTGTGTTTGGGACATCAGCAAAGTATCTCACCGACCTCATGGATAGCAACCACAACCCTAGTGAGTCATTCCAACTACTCCTCTAGGAGCGTGCTAACCTTCACATCCAATAGGAGTTGAATACGACCTGAGAGCTCTCAGAAGAGTAACATCGACGGGCTCTGTTTTGCCGTCAGATGTTGCACAGTGGTTTTACAACAGCGGCTTTCCCAAGACGGTACATTTAATATCTGGAAGCGGTGGGACTGACTGTGCCTGTTCATGTAAAGACTAAACATACCGTGGCTTGCTATGGAAGTCTGAACGCTGACTATGCGCTAGTTGTGACCGGTAACCCTCTGACTCCTGTTCATGCCGACGAGATCTCGGGAAAGTCTCTGGGAATGGGGGTGGATGTTTTTGACCCCCTTTGCTCAGACGCTGTATCAATTCGAGATTCCGGTGAACCCGGCGAATTAGTTTGCACGCAGCCTTTTCCCAGCCAGCCTTTGACCTTCTGGGGATCGCAGGGGTCCGAAAAGTACAGAGACGCCTATTTCTCCATGTTTCCTGGGGTATGGACCCAAGGCGATTTGATCCGAATTAATCCAACCACGGGCGGCATTCAAATGCTGGGCCGATCGTAAGTGGAACCTCAGATAATCCTGGAAACATAAAGCTAACTATAATATTTCCTAGTGACGGCGTCCTGAACCCCTCTGGTGTTCGCTTTGGATCAGCCGAGATTTACAATGTTGTCCGACTCTTCTCCGAAGTTGAAGACTCCGTTTGCGTCGGGCAAAGAAGACCCCAAGACCGAGATGAATCCGTCGTCCTGTTCCTCAAATTGAAGACACCAGAGCGTGTAACAGCAACTCTTCTCAAAGAGAGGATCAAGCGGAAGATACACGAGACTCTTAGCAAGCGCCACGTGCCCAAGTATGTCTTTTACGTCGACGACATACCGTATTCGAACGTGGGAAAGAAGCTTGAAATCATTGTGAAGAAGATAATCAACGGTCAGAAAGCCGAATCGACTGTGGTTGCCAACCCGCAAAGCCTTTCTATTTACTACAAGTATTTTGACATTGAGACAGCAAGCGAAGACGAGACAATGCCGGAGCTTGCTAAGCTTTAAAATGATAGAGCAGCCAGGTTACAGGAATCTATCTAGAGTATAGAGGAGCCCATAGACAAGCAAATCCTGCGTTAGTCTACATGTAGTCATATGCCGCAATACAATGATCGCTATAACGAAGTCAATAATGGCGACCGGAGGCTCGGGATCCATCCGGCCCGGAGCCGGCCCGAACCAGGAATCTGTTTTCCCCGAGACCTCATACATTGGCTAAGTTACGAGCCCAACCCCAGGAAATTCGTAGATCTGGGATTAGCATCGCTGTCATCCCAGTACCCGTGGCTACCTCGCAAAGTACTATAACTACCTATGTCGTGGGGTTCCCCATGCATCGACAGAGGACGCTGAGCGTAAGCCAAACTATCTGGTCTGGAGCCTGAAAATCCCGTAACTACATAATGCCATAGCTCCTATCATTCGGCCAAACAGGAAGAAAAAGGCTTCTTCCCTTTACCTTTTCCCAATTGTTACTCTCTTGATCCGACGTCTTTCTCTCTGAGCATCCCTCTGTACATAATGACGGAGACAAACGGCCGAGTAGGATCTCGAGCCGGCACGAGGGCCAAACGACCCATTGCGTGCAACTATTGCCGCGTTAAAAAGATCCGCTGTATGCCATTTTGCTTCTTATTTCTGTTCAGAGGAACCAGACTTATGACCTAAGTAACATCGCACAGGCGACGGGGAACACCCATGTACCAATTGCGTGGATCATGATGAATCGTGCGTCTACGCAGCGCGGCAGCGCACCCGGCCAAGGAGAGCTAACACGGCAAATGCCATGGCGGAGCGATTATCGCGAGTTAAATCACTACTTCTGGCTGGTGATGAGAGCTCGTCTATTTCTACCTCGTATTCTTCGCGATGTGGTCAGCTAGGCGACTCTTTATCCCGTGCAAGGCGAATGAGTGCCAACCAGCAGTCCATATCAAACATCCAAGTCCTATCTCCAATCTCCAGTCAACTAAGCTCTTTACATCGAATAATCAGGCCCCCCTTAATTGGAGACCCTAGTTTAAGCCCAAGAAGTGTGATACAAGCATCCGAGGTGGCGAATAACTTTACCTGCCCCGGAAAGGACACCTCAACTTATGCCACTTCCCTCAGCGGCCTTCTTGACACCAACATACTTCGCGATTCTTACTCGCTTGATTCTTTGCAAACTGAGGCAGTTTCTGAAGACGACAGAGGGCGAGCATCTTTAGCGACAAGGTTGCCGTCTCCGTTGCCAACCGTGACTGGAGGAACGCTTGGTTCTGCCCCGACAATCAGCGACCACGAAGTTATTTCTAGTACAATGACAGAGTCACCAGAAGCAAACAGCGTGTACTCTGAGGAGCTGGTAATTTTCCACGCTTTGGATTCTTTTTATGCAAGCTGACTCGGTCACAGTCGAATTCTGAGTATCACGGTCCGCTTGCATGTTCCCCGTACCATCCAATTATCTAACACAAAATAGGGCCACGATCATTTTTGTCCATATGCTCCACATCTGGCGTTCACTGGGTGTGTGAGACGGCAAGGGGACCTGAGTTTACAGCATTTGCGTTCCGCCTCACTAGGGACATCACTCGGCGGCTAAAGATTGATACCAAGGCAATCAAAGACAGGACAGCGGAGCCAGCTCCTGAACTCGCTTGGAAGTATGTCGCAGGTAAAGGCTTCATAAATATGTACATTCGTTTCTCCATGCGCTGACAGTTGTCTTCTCCAAGCGTATTTTGATGGAGCTCGAGAAGCTGCCTTTGAGCTCGTCGACCGTGCTTCATTTGAGGGACGATTGAAGACTCACTTTGAGAACAATGACAAGAACGAGGACCCTGCCTGGTACGCTCTTCGCAATGCTATCTACGCCACAGGATGTCGACTCGAGTTGTCCAAGATTGGAAGGTTCCGCCATGCCTTCCACACCTCGTGGGCCTATTTCTCTAACTGTTTGTCCGTACACCTCGAGTTGATGTACTTTCAAACCACCATGGTAGCCATACAAGCCCTGACAATAATGGTACTATATCCACCCACATTTGAAGCATTGTGATCTGACCCAGCCTTACTCTCAGGGTTCCTTCACGGACAGTATTGGGAAGTCTTGCCTCGAGTACATGCTGTCCACAGTTGCACTGCGACTAGCATGCTCCAAAGGACTTCACCGCCAAGCGGTATCATCTTGGAACATGAGCCAAGAGCAGAAGGAGCTTCGGAATCGCATCTTTTGGGCTACCTATTGTCTTGAGAAGAACTGCGCAGCCCGCTCAGGTCGGCCTTCAGTATGTCGTGAGGTGCGACTTTCCTTCCACCACATTTGCTAAAATCCCCGTTTTCCAGATGATCGACGACGATCAGATAACTTGTTCCCTACCTCAGACAGGCCATGGCAAAAGCTCTCCGAACTCACACTACGCGATGGCTCTCATTAAGCTAGCTCAGATGTCATCGCTGACCTCAAAGAGACTTACCCTTGTCGAGACTCAGCAACACTCCGCGGAGCTTCTCGTCAGGACAGTCGTCGAGCTAGATCAGAAGCTAAAGATCCTGGCAAGCCACATCCAGAAACTCGTGGATCTTGAGTCTCCAGTGGAGCTGTGCAGGCCAAGCCCAGTCATAGACTTACAACAAGCCATTTACCTTCGCATGGCATATTACATGACCGTGCTAGACGTTCATACTCCGCTAACTTACCCCTGGTCACAGCGCCTCTTTAGCCTTGAGAGCAACCCTGATCTACATCTCCAGGTACAAACATCTTCGGAGATCGTCATCCAGACGGCAAGAAAGCTAGTCATGGCGACTCAATTTGTCCGCCTGGATGCTTCCACATCCATCCTGTAGGTCAGATACATGGCCTGAGGGGCTCGCATCGCACGCTAACTTTCACTATAGTATGGGGTTTCATGGTCCCTTGTACGCCCTCATCAACATGTTTGTTCACATACTCAAGGATACAGAGTGCTCAACGGCTCGATCCGACCTGAACCTACTTGACATAGGCGCCGGCCACTTCCTTCGTTTGGAGTTTAGTTCAGAGTCGGAAGTTTCACACCATTTTCCTAAAGAGCTAGCACTTCTTGCAAGGCAAGCGGTCGACGGCAAAAAGTACCAAATAACAGGGTCGAGCAATGGAAGCAGTATTTTAGACATCCTGGACTCTGGCAGGCGTGGCGAGATACCAAACACCATCAACTGGGTCGACCCCGTGAGTGACGTGAGTCTAGTACCATCTCAACTGATGTTATGTCTAATGCCTTGCAGGGATTCTCGTCTAGTCTCCTGGATCTTGACTTCGAGCATTGTAGTACTTTTCTTCCTACTCATGACTTCGATGATTATGTCATGAACTTTTCATATTGACCCCATTGGGCGGGCTGTGGCAATAATATCGCCAACTACATATGGTCTTGCAATCTAAGAAAACTAGTGAATCTCATACGCACCCCAAGACATTTGCAACCTCTGAGATTACGCCAGTGTTGGCATGCTTATGTAGCCAATTTTAACTCGTTCACGAACATTCTTCTCGTCTTCTACTCTTTTCGCATCCGGGCGACGTGTTCCAGGCCACATGTGTTAGGCTTCTCGATCTCTTTCCTTGGGATTGCTGTTGCGGCTATGAAAACAAAGAATTAGATGATTTACTTTCTTGCTGCTCAGTTACATCGACTCTCCGTGGTATTTATACTTGTTCTAGCTCGGCCATTCCAACGAGGTAGGCAAGTGCAGATTTTGTCACATGGCCGCCGGCCTCTGGACTAGTCCCGAAAATAATTGAGACTCTTTCTGGAATTCGGCGGCCGTAATCTAACAGATCGCGGATCTGCTCCGAAAATCCGGAGTTGGCCTCATCGTTCGGCGAACATCTTTGGTTCGGGCCGGGC
>JALNIO010000925.1:228130-262045 GCA_023509875.1 Rugonectria rugulosa | reverse complement strand
TTTTTTTTTTTGAATTTTGAGTACGGGGTAAGAGAGCTGAAGAGTTAACCTTACTAGTTAAAAGAACTGGCGGAACAGTGGGCAGGCTTTTCTAGCTAGCTACTTATCTTCTGAAGATTAATTAAGAGTTTCCTAGGAATCAACTGTAGCTTCGCCAGGCTTTCACCGGGCCTTCACCATACACGTTACCCAGGGCTGAAACGGGACTGGGTATGGACAATCGCTCCAGACTCTTCATATCTTCTCTCCTGGACCATACTATCCAAGTGACGAAAGTCTCAATTGTTAATGGCAACACTATTATCCAGTATATCCAGATCTTTGGAGACACCCTCAATGTGTCGCCAGGATCGCGCCAAATAAACACGTCCATGCTAAGCAGCGTAGCCACACATGTGCCTGACAAGTAAATAGTACCGAGGATTGCAATAGCAAGCCAACCAATATTCCAGGGAACAGTACGGTCGCGTATTTGACCCGGATCGGCTCTTTGAATGTCCAAGTTTGATCATGGTCTTTTATCCTGGACCCCTGGTTGATCTTGCACTCAAGCAGAAAGGTATGAGAGGGGATGCTTCTATAGAAGATCGCTGGAAACATTTAACTTTGAAACATATCACCAAAGTAGCCAGGGAGCAAATCTTATCCTTCGTCGATATCCAAATAAACTAGGGGGAAGGAGTTTATAATTTCATGCTTAAAATTATATACAGTGGCCCAGGTCTCAGTTACCACGGTTACCCAGGCGCAGAGATTCCTTCAGATGGAACGGCTCCTGGCAACTGGAAGAAAGAGAGAAAAGGGCCAGCAAATCCTTTGGATGGAGAAATTCTCAACCAACTTGAAGTCAAGTTTGAAAGCCGCGTCGACCGGGCTATGATTGACATCAGCTTGGAGCTAAGGAAGGAGTATCCTGATGCACTGCTCTCGTCCTGTACCCGCCTACCAGACGTCATTACACCAGATGGGGTGATACAGTACGCGCTATGATACGGGAAGTTTGACGCTCTGGCCAGTTGATGAAAGCGAAATCCCAAAGCAACTGCGAGAAATTCATGGAGAGCTGTATCTACAGTCTAACTTGGTCGTCGCAGATGATCCCTCTGCAGAGGTCGCTGCTCGTACATGGATCGACCATGGGCATGCACCGAAGTCGAGTGGTCACCATCAAGACGGCGGCTACCAAGGCCAAAGCACTGGCCAGGGTAATTGGGACAATATCGAGATGACTGCTGCACCTTCCAGGGGTAGTCCAGGGGGCCGGAAATGACCTTTACAATCAGAACAATAAGGATGGGGGGTGGTTTAGCTGCTTTTGTTGTGGTACGTAACTTTACAATAACTGCTAGTAGAGTTGTCGTCTATGTCGTTACACACAGTATATTTTTATAACATCGTTTAAATACTTTGCACCTTAGTTCAGAACTACCCAGCACTGCTCTGATCTTGGACTAATTAAAAAGTAGTTAGACATTTCCATCGACAGAGGAGTAGTCTGTGGTGCTAGGCGTGCGCCTTTACACTCGCGGAAGAAGCTCGCCGCACCATGTCGGAGCTCAATACGAGCCAGATGAATACCAAGACAGGTCCGCGTTCCGCCACCGAACGGTGCATACACACCGGATTTCGCAGCCTCGAAGTTCCCCAACGGGGATAGGAACCTTTCTGGCATGAAGCTGCGTGAGCTCGTGTTAGCGCGGCCAAGTCAGCTCATAATGGAAAACTCACCGCTCCGGCTCGGGATAGGTCTCGGGATCCCGGTGGTAGGTGTACGCTTGCGTACTGACAGTCGTGCCCTGGGGAAGCGAATATCCTGCGAATATTCCTCCACCTTCTGGCACCACTCGAGGCAGCGCTCCTGGTGCAGCGCCATATAGGCGCAGAGTCTCCTCAATGACAGCAGCTAGGTATGGCAAACCCTCCAAGTGAGAGTCCTTGAATCCAATCGGCAGTCGTTCAAGCTCTGCTTCCAGCCTTTTCTGAACAGCCGGATGCGAAAGGACAGCCCAGACGAGATAAGTCAATGTTACGGCCGTGGTGCCAGAGCCAGCAACGATAAAACCTCCAGCTTCAAAGGCCAGCTGGTAGGTGCTCAGTGCTTCGGCTTCCTTTTCCTTCTCCATAACCATCTTCGAAAAGATGTTTGTAGCCCCAATACCGTCTCGCAGAGTCTTAGCCATAATGGATGTAGCGAGATTCTGCACCTCCGCGTCAGCGTTGAGCATATTTTGTATCCATGCCACTGGGATCCATTCGAGAAGGGTTCGAACGAGCGGTATCTCAGAACCAACGAGTCCTAGCTTAGAGGCATCCTCGATTTTTTGCATATGATCGGTTTTCTGTAACAGTTCCAGTGATCAGTGCCCGATGCATTGTTGCATTCAGAGTTGCTTGGAATTAAGACCTGTCGCCTTCCACGGCGCCTCAACACGTACCTTTTCCTGATCCAACATTCCTAAGGGTTCTCCAAAAGCAAGGTGCGAGATGACATCAGCTGTCATGAATGTCCACCACTTAAAGATATCAACCTGCCCATTCTTCTGGTCCTCGCGTCGCATCTTGGTGATCGTCACATTCACCTTGTCCACAATGGTGCTATGCCAGTTTCTCATCAAAGCTGAGTTGCTGAATAAAGGCGAGAACAGCTTGCGACGCTGGGTGTGCTCACGCGGGTTTATCATAGAGAATATGTCAGGGCTCTCGCCTTGGCGAAACGACTGGTACCATGGGCTCTTGAGATAGCCGCTGCCGATACGGTGTATCTCTTTAAAGGCATTGGGGTCGCTGAGACTAACCTCGTCTGGTGCAATGCGGACAATGGAGCCAAACCTTTGGTGTAAGCTATGGACATAGTGAATGCGCTGGCCAGCGAGTGTTTGCTTTTTGAGCCACAGGTTGGTGAGCTTCGCGTGCCACGGCCCAGGGATGGCCCCAAGGGGGGTGAAATACGCACGCCGGATGACCTGTGAGATAAAGTCATATTAGCTCTATTTTCCAGGCTTTATCGTGGGTGACTGATACGCTACCTTGAGGAGCCAACCAGTGAGCAGAACACCACATGCTACGAGCGTGAGGAGCTCGTAACCGAACATACTCGTCATTAATCGGTTGCTGTTAGCACTTAGAACGGCCTGGGGGCTACTAGTGATTTGACCAAGATAGAATTGTCAGGAAGAGTCAGGAAGTAACAAGTAGGATCATTCATTAAAAATTCGCAGAAAATTTGTTGTATTTATGTCGGGTGTATCATGGAGGGGACAAAGCGGAGGAACAGCGTAGACTAGCCCGAACTTCCGTGATCAGCCACAGAAGAATAAGGATCCCCTGCTTTAAGAGGGGTCATACGACTCCAGATGCCAGGCCCTCGGTTCGAAATAGCAGCCCGAAAGGTGTCCCACCGAGGGTACACTCAACATGAATCTCCCGATGCCACATCCGATGCTCCCCAGGTCCATAACATCCAGGATCCCCGCTCGGAGGTGGGGCCGGCGCTCGGCATCTCGATAACTCCACATACCGTATCGACTTGAGTGAGAAAGCTTTTTTATATAGATTCGTCTAAACCAGGAAGAGTAAAACGGCCAAGAACAACCACTCATTTGCAAATTCCCCAGTCGTCATACGCTGGTTGGAAGCTGTATATTGACCTATAGAGAAACCCTTAATTGCTTAAATCGATACAGCAGCGTTGTGCCCGAGATCCCGACAGATAATTTAACCCCTTTTCTCGGCACTTGCATCAAGCTCACCCAACTGGGTATTGAATGACGTCTGTACGGCCTCGACAGTCAAGTCCGGAACCTCACATGCAACTTTTTCAGACCCAGCCAGTATGCCCCTTATCAAAGCTTCAGAGTGGATTCGTCAAGTTGCAGCCGAGCTATATACTGAGGAACGCCGCTTACTTTCGGCCCGTTTACCTGCCTCGACGGAAACTCAAAGAACGAAAATCATGAGCCCTCTCATGATCAAATGGATATGTCGAACGAGCTAGTCTCGACTGGTGATGCCTCTCGAGTTCCTCGTAACACTGTCAAAGTTACCGTGATCTCGACCTTTGGTGGTAGCTGTCGACAGAGGCAAACACTAGAGATCCCTGAGAGCGTTGACAAATGGTTATGTGTTATCTCGGCGGCACTCGACCGATTATTCAATTGCTGTGGCGAAAACGTAAAGGTGCAAGGATGTGTCTCCGTGGTTACAGTTATGGGGATTATGGTTAATCGTTTATAGCTCCGCGTCCAAGTTCACCAGTATAAAGTGGCTATGCTGGCGTCAAACTTGAGACCATATACAGGCTTAACCCAAGGGCCAAAACCATGTAATAATCATACTTATTGACCATTTAAAACACAACTTTAGATGTTGTTTGTGGTTTGACTACTTACAGCCTGGTTTTCTTCCTCACCCATGTTTTCCCGCCACAAACTATCCCTCAACACCGACCGCTAATGTAACAAGCGCCGGGCTTCTCACCTCTTCTTCCTTGGCCAGTTTGTCCTGCAAAGCCTTGTAATTTCTGTTCATTGCGTTTCGGGCGAATCCTTCGCCGGTAATCACAGGATATTTCTTCAATGGCCCTTGTATCTTGGCATCTCTGCACGGCTGGTTGAAAAATGCAATACTGTAGCGCTCGCCATAAAAGTCATTTGGCTCGCATGGGGCCTTGACTCGATGAAAGGTGGACTTGAAGCGGTCGTCGGACCACGACATGAGCAGGTCCCCAATATTGCAAACTATCCATCACGTTAATAGAAATGTCGGGAATGATGACGAGTACGAGTAGGCTTACCAATTGCGTTCTTCTCAGCATTCGGCTCTACCTTGGTCCACGCATCTCCGTACCCAAACGAAGTTGACACCTCGCGACCAGGACAGATTTCCAGCCCCGACTGGCCTGCTTTTTGAAATAGAAGGGTCAGGAAATCCCAATCGGCGTGTGCGCCGGCCCTGTGGAAGATCTCGCCTGTAGGGTTGGGCGACTGAGGTGTCTCAAAGTAATGGAGCAGTCTGCAAACGGTCTGGGATTCTCGTCGACTGACATCGTGGGCCTTAATGAAGCAGTCGTCCTCGAAGTGAAGCCCACGAGCAAAGCACCTCATAAGCTTCTCGCTGACTTGCTGCGTCTTGTGCATGAATGCAAGGGCTTCCCGCTGGAATCCTGGCAGTGTCACATCATCAAGCCACCGACCTGGACTCGGGTCAGCGACAAACCTCTTGTCGTGTCTCACTCGACTGACCTTGCATGCCATCGCCAAATTGCATCTGATAAGATTCTTTCCGATCAACAGCGCCCGTCGAAGGACGAATCTGGGCATTCTTTTCCCATCCAGCATTGTGCTGTGGAGAAAAGGGAACGCGAGCCTTGATGTCGTCTGGCTGGCTAAAGAAGCGGGCTGACTGGTTGAAAATGCTCTCTACCACCTCCTTTGAGATCCCATGATCGACGATGGAGAAGAACCCAACATTCTCTGCGGCACCTACAAGTTCAGCTGTGATTTCATCGATGCGCGACTCAAAGTCACGCAGGGAGATTTCTGGAATGGGACGGTCAATGTACTTGGTGGGTGCCATTGCAAGTGCTTGCAGCTCCTTCTGGTCAAGCTTGTGAGTGGTATCCATGTTGAACAGTGAGTCTAGATTGCTTTTATACCCCGTCTTGCTTACATTGACTTTAGAGGAAGAAAATAAGAGATTACACTGATGTTGGGAACAAGATGAGCTTATGCCAGTGTAGCGGCCGAGGTGCGCGGCCGCTATACCATGGGCCAATAGATCTGAATGGATAAGACATCATAGATGATATCTGTACCCCAAGATAGCTCATTCTCATTGGTGCGCCCCATTATCAACCCCGCAATCTGTTCCCTAGCGGCGGCCGAGTTGAGGCCGCTCGAGGCCGTGGAAGCGGATTTTTGGCTCATTGAGCATTTTCATCGCGGCCGAGATACGTCCATGATTAGATGCATCATCAATCGACAGACTTCAGGCCTGGTTCAACTCGACCGCTCCAGAAATATCTGCCCACTTCTCTGCTCTACCCCTCTGGGTGTGCATCTGTCAGCCAACGACGACCAGTTGTCCGCTGGTACCATGGATGAAGACACCGAGAGCCGAGGGCCACGAGCGCGCTTGGCATGCACCCCTTGCTATCGCCGAAAGATCAAGTGCAACAAGAATATTCCGTGCGACAGTTGCATCAGACGGTAGATCACCCTCCCAAATCCTGAATGAAGACATTCTATTGCTAATCTTTTTTTCCACTTCCTGTTCCCCAGGTGCATTCCGAATCTGTGTAGTCGCGAAGAAATCCCAGCCGCCGCCAGTGGAGCTCCGTCAACTCCGACAAGCGAAACGAGCGAAACAGTCCGGGCACTACTTCAACGTGTATCACAGCTCGAGGCTAAGCTGCAGGGGAGCGCTCAATCCATTATTGGACATGAAGATTCTGCGATTTCAGTTCCTGGCACAGTCGGGACTCAGTTGGCAACTCCAGAAACAGGACAGCCCGACAGCCTGGTGAGCGAGAGTCCACCGAATATAGCTGCCGATGACCTTGACGCTGCTACGGTTCTCGAATTCCTCGCCTGGGGTCGCAAGAAGGATTCCGATTTCGTCAACGCGCCAGAACACGACACCGGACCCAGACAACTTGTTCCAGGCCATCTGTCCACGGCTTGCCCCCTGAAAGAAAACGCCCGATCTGCGCAGCTCGATGTTCTGGAGACTCTGCTCCCGGATAGATCTCACGTTTCCAAGTTGGTAGACTTCCACAATAGCTCTCTTCTTTGGTATCACGGATCCTACTCTTCCACCATCTTCTCCAGCGACCTTGACCTCTTCTTCAATGAGTATGCGGGCAACGTCAGACACGAGCAGCTCAACCTCCAATGGCTAGCATTGCTGTTCTCAATCCTCACCGGTAGCATGACCTGTGCGTCTCCGTCCATCTGTCGCGGCTGGGGCTTCTCTGCGGCCGAGCAGCCAACTCTTTCTTCCAGGTGGTGTGAGGCTACCGTGACGTGCTTGAACCTGGCTGGGTATTCCGAGATACATACCGTCTACTCTGTCCAAGCTATTGCGACCCTAACCATTTCTGCTCATATTCTAGGCAACTCCAATAGTCAGTCAGTTCTACTTGCCGCGGCTGGGAGGATTGCGCAGAGTCTAGGTCTACATCGCCTTGAAGCATCAGCCTCACAGGGTGCTACCGCCATCGACCAACTTCGTAAATGGGAAGCTGGTAAGCGTGTCTTCATTCAACTCTGCACCCAGGACTGGTTTAGCATTCCTTTCTCGGAGACATATGCCCTCAGTCCCAGGTTCATCAGCAGCCATATCAGACCGCTGAACTGTAACGATGACGATATGGAAATTCACCCGGAAGCAACTCCAACACAAGCAAGCTACTGCAACTACCGGTTTGACATTGCTGCACTCATGCCTCAGCTACTCGACGCCATGGCTGGCTGTAACACAATATATACCCGGTATGAACAAGTCTTGAAATTTGATGATAAAATGAGAAAGCTCGCTACCGTGTCGATGCCGACATTCCTGTCAAGTAACGCCCCAGTTGCTTCTGGGTGGCCAGCCTATGTAAGCTGGGGCCGTCGGTCCTTGACGATATGTGCTTGTAAGTGAGATAATGCATGTGGATGGATGGTAACTAATGAGATACAGCACACAAGATTATTATGATGTGAGTAAAAGCTTTTCCGCAATTTGTGCTACCGAATTTCGCTCACAAACTCCCTCCACTAGCCATCGCAAGTTTATAGGACCATCCTTTACAAACTCAGCCTTTACCTTCACTCGACGAACTTGTCTCGCTGCTTCCAAAACAATACTCCGCGAAGTTTTTGCTGTAGTAGACGAGGCTAGCCCCGTGCTGTGGATAGAACAGGCGTTCTCTGTCGCTGCTGCCATCATACTAAGTCTCGACATGCTACACCGTGACACAAACGACAAGGAGTATGCAGAGCATAAGCAGCTCGTAGCCGACACGATGGTATATCTAAGACGATTCGAGCACAATAAAATAGCAACGCGTGGCGTACATCTATTATCCTTTCTGCAACAGGAACTCGATAAATCTAGCTCGGCCGAGTCGCGCAAGAGAACTCACGTGGCCATGAGCGAAGCGCATTCTTCATCATCAAGGAAACGAGCCCGGGCTTCCAACATGCAATCTCTCATTTGGGACGCTTCAAAAAGCATCGAAGCTACGTCGACTACCACCTTCTCCTCGCCAACGCCAATACCGAGTATAGAAGCAGATAATAATGATTGGCAAGCGTTATTTGATCTCCCTGCAGAGATTGGATTCGATGGCCAATATCTGTTCGACAACTTCTTCCCGAGACCGCTGTAGACTTCCTCTCGGCAGTATCGACGAATCCAAGACGTGGCAGGCTCACCGCATTGCTTCAAGCTGCCACACTCCTATATTGGCCATGGGAGAGCTAAACAAATTATTTAAATGTATTTTGGTAGCATGTGGGTATGGGCAGAGACTCCGCTTCTGGCTCGAATACCTACAACACTCTCTCTAGCCCGGGCCATGATCCCATCTTCATCAAGATACACCAACTTGCCCCTATCCACTAGCACATGACCATCCACGAGGACAGTTTCGACTTCGCTGCCGGTGCTGTGTACCAAGACAGTAACTGGGTCGATACCACCCGCAACTACTTGATCAGGGTCCCAGGGCGCCGCCGACAACGCCCCCGGGCAAACAACAACAAGGTCTGCTTTTTTACCAATTTCCAAGCTGCCAATCTGACGCTCAAGGCCGAGAGCCCGAGCACCATTGATGGTGGCCATCTCCAGCACTTGATAGGCGTCGAGCAGGCCTGCTTCATGCCGTACTCCACAGTGTAATATCGAAGCAAGATGCATTTCGCGAAACATGTCGTACGAATTATTGCATGGTGCCCCATCCGTCCCTAGAGCCACATTGATACCCGCCGCGAGCATGTCAGGTATGGGCGCCACGCCAGATCCGAGCTTGAGATTGCTGGTCGGGTTGTGGCTTACAGTGCTCTTGCTCTCGCGGAGTATGTCAAAGTCCCCTGCGCTCTGATCTGGGTGAACAACGTGCGCGAAGACGCTTTTCGCACCCGTCAAGCTTGTGTCTCTACAGAATTGGAACGGGCTACAGTCGTAGTATTGGCGGTATATATCCAAATCTTTCGGGGCTTCAGCACAGTGCATAGTCAAGCCAATGCCGTGCTTCTGAGCAGCTTCACCGATTGCTGCATGTGCCGAGCTGGGAGAGCCCCTGGGCGTCCCTGCAGCCAACCACATGTGAAGTCGGTCGTTGCTGGCGCCATGGTGTTTCTCGTGGGCAACGATGGCCGATGAGAGAGACATGGATGCAACATCGCGGTCCCTAGCATCTTTCAGATTTAGATCCGAATTCGTTTCAGATGCCTTGACCAATTTGCCCTGCTCAGATCGTAAGCCGTGTTGTCGCCACACTCGACAAAAATAGGGCACCTACCAAGCAGGCTCGAATACCCGTTTCCTCGATGGCGCGTACAACGTTGTCGAGCCCGCTTTGATGCGTGAGCATGGCTTCTAGGAAGCACGTGGTCCCCGTCTTCAGCATTTCGGCAATGGTCAACATGGCCGCCACGTAGCCATCTTGTTCAGCATAGTTTGCTTCCAGCGGCCATACGGCATTGCAGAGCCAGTCATGGAGGTTCAAGTTTTCAGCCAACCCTCGAAGGAGAGACTGCGTCAGGTGTGCATGTGTATTCACAAGACCCGGAGTGATGATTTTATTGGTGCAGTCCACAATCCGGATGTCCGGTGTTGACAATTGGTACTTAGCGAGGAGTTCTGTTGTTTTGCCAATTGCCGAGATGCGGCCGTCTTGTATGAGAAGTGCACCGTCAAGAACGATTTCTCTATCTTTGTTAATGGTGATAACGGTTGCGTGGACGAAGAGACAGGAATGGGCCTCCCTAGGCTGCTGAGATTTGAGCATTGCTTGCGAACCGTGGATGAATCTCCAGCGACTTGGGATCTTTTTGTTGATCGTTATGAAGATAGTGCCCAATCTAGACTTGACTTATAAACCTGTGTGCCTCGGCCGACACCGGAAACTACTTATTCCCGGGGCGGCCGAGACGCGGCATCCCTCCCAATCGGCCTATCTTGCTCGCGCTGATAAATCACTGTTACACTGTATCCCATGTCCGTGGACTCTCGGCATCTTATCAGGACTCTGTTTGACAATGCACAGGCCTGGATTATTGACCGGGCTATAAAGATGTTAAACTATCATGTACCGTCACATTGTGTTCACCTCGCGGTCAGTCATCGTCCACGTACAGATAAGGCTTTTATAGTAAGTTTTCCCAGAGTGCCTAAAACCTACGGCAGATGAACTAATATGCAAGACAGAGGCGGGCATCATGACCATGAGCACCGGTGTCACAGAACAGAAGAAGTCGGCATCGCCGAATGCCAGCTATTCGCCGTCTCTTGGCGAAGGAATTGATACTACAAGCAAATGGCAAGACATAGTTGCGGAGCTCAAGTACACTTTCTTGACTCGAGATGGCTGGATCGGGGACTATGTATGCACTTGAGCCCAACCGCTTTCACGCACGCTATCTAACAACATCTAGGATTACATGTATCTGATAACACCCAATATCTGGCCCCTGAACAAAAAGTACAAGGACTACCAGGCTCCGTTCTATGGCCTGAACGACCGCGTACCCATCCTGCTCACACTCGTGCTCGGCTTGCAACATGCTCTGACCATGATCGGCTCCATCGTCTCCCCGCCTCTTGCTATCGCCTCGGGTGCTTTCAACTTTGAGTCAAACATGACGGCGTATCTCGTGTCGACAGCTTTCATCACCACAGGTATCGCGACGGCGCTGCAGGTTACTCGCCTTCATATCATGAAAACGCCCTTTTTTGTCGGCACCGGGTTACTATCCGTAGTCGGACCGACATTCGATATCCTCCCGATTGTGTTCAACTACGCTGCGCTTCGATACAAGTCCGGTACCTGCCCCATCGCCTCAGATGGCACTCAGGGACCCTGTCCTGATGCCTGGGGCACTTGCTTGGGGACGATGCTCTGCTGTGTTTGGATTCAGATTGGCATGGCCTTCATCCCACCCAAAACACTCAACAAGCTTTTCCCCAAGCTCATCACAGGAAGTCTTCTCACTCTCGTTGGCGTCTACCTTATCGGAAATGGGCTGCAGAACTGGGGCGGCAGCTCCAACTGCCATGACGGAGACGGCTATTATGCGCTCTGCCCGAATACTGCTGCCCCGAGACCTCTTCCGTGGGGTGATCCCAAGTTGATTGGTCTTGGATTCAGCGTTTTCGTCTCCATCATCATTGTTGAGGCCATCGGAGCTCCGCTCATGCGTTCCGCGTCCGTCATCATCGGCCTTGCTGTCGGGTGCATCATCTCTGGAGTCACTGGATACTGGTCAATCGAACAGATTGATCAGGCGCCAGGCGGTACATTTCTCTGGGTGCACACGTTCAGGCTCTCGGTCGATGGTGCACTCGTTCTTCCCCTGATCATCATGTTTGCCTGCCAGGCTGTCAGCTGCATCCCGGATATCCTAGCAACAGCCGAGCTCTCCGATGTGCCTTTCGAAGGCACTGAATTCAACAGCAGGATCCAAGGCGGCATTCTCTGTGACGGGCTAGGAAGCTTCTTCAGTGCGCTCGGCACTGGTCCACCGATGGTATCGCAGGCGGGGAACAACGGCGTCATTGTTCTCACGGGCTGCGCGTCCCGTCGTGCAGGGTGGGCAGCGAGTGGATTCTTGATTCTTATGGGCATTATCGCCAAGTTTGGAGCTGTATTCGCATCTATGCCGCCCTCTGTACTGGGCGGAATGCAGGTCTTTCTCTATAGCACTATTGCCGTTGCCGGTATCCGTGTCCTAGCCTTGATCTCTTGGACGCGCCGGGACCGCTTCATTCTTGCTGTCGCGTTAGGTATTGGCTTCATGGATATTTGTCAGTCGGACTGGTTTTCGAGTATTCTGGACTATGATGGATCGAATACGAATCTTGTGGGATTCCTGCAAGGTATTAACCTGGCTGTTGAGACACCCTTTGTTATTGCCGCTATTGTTGGTGTTTTTTTAAATTTAGTATTACCTGGGGATAAGGGCGCCCTCCCAAACGTTATATTACATAGGTAACTAGTTATATAATGACCGGGTGGTTAAATAAGCTGGGGAAATAATGGCTGGGCAAGGCAGCCATGTTCAAGTTAAATTGTGCTCTATATTTCCTATTTGCAAGCCTCTCCACGACTTCAACTTTGTCAAAGTTGCTGCACATGAAGACTGTGATGCGGTTGGAAAAGTCGTTTGCCCTCAGGCCCTACTCTAGGGGTGCTGTTCCCGAGGCTTTGGTTCCCTCAGCATGAGCTCGCCCATAACACACTCATGCTCACGAATACCTTTTAAGCGCCAACAACACACCCGCAGCTTGATAGAAGTGAAGGAATAAGTCGAGGCCCCGTTAGTCTATTGTGCGTTAATGGAATACTACGACCTGTATACACAACAATCCCGAGACCAATAATAGAATACGGCTGGTTCCCAATCACCGGACATACAGATTATTATTAAATAGCAACAGGATTCTTCACCACTGCTCGTTGGTTCTATGCTCTTCCTTCACATATTGATCCTCAACTTTGAAGGGGGGGCAGGGAAGAATGACGGCAATCACGCGAGCGCGGTGCTTATCAGATGCGTTAATCCATCTATGCATGGTTGCCCGCTGAATAATATGATCCTGGTTACGAGATGGTTTGTTCAGTCGGCGGACCAACAGCGTTTGCTAAGAAGATGAATGTAGAAAAGAACTTACGCCAGCTTTCAACAGAACCTTTTGCCCACTATCAAGCTCGTGATAAATCTCACCCATCACACAGGTCGAAATATCTAGAGACACGGTTCTGTGCATATGCCCTACAGCTCCAGGATCGATGTCCAAGTTGATCACAGTTGCGCCTCCCAGCCCCCTCTCGCTTGTTTGAGGATTCGAGTTCGAAGGAGGAACGACAATTTCTTGGCGTGTATAGCCGGCTACCGAGTCCTGTGAACAGTGTGCCTTCAAGTCGTCGTCATCAGCGAGTTCCGGGGGCAAATTGGTAGTGGCATAGGAGCGGGCTGCCGTGCCAAAGCCAGGAACCAGGAAAGAATGCAGGTCAGGCGAGTCTACGTAGATGCTCTGCCCAGTGGTACAGTCATGGCCTGTTATGAAGCGTTTGACGGGCGGAGCAGTAGCTACACCTTCCGTCGAGCGAGTGTTCGAATGTAAGTTTTCCATTAAATATCAGTGCTTGAGACGTTCAAACGTCAAAATCTGAGCCACTGCGGGATAGAAGAATGCTGCATAACGACAAAGACAAGCACGGCCAATTGTAAGCTTTTATTAATTTGCTCCTACCCTCTCGAATGCGGATTTTACGGAGCCAAGTCAAGTCACGCTTGGGGGATCCAAATCTGCATCTCCTTGGAACGGACTTATAGGTGCCCCACCACATGGGGCCTTCGGTTTTTAAATACCACCCTGGACAATCACGGGCGGGTGTCTTATTCTAGAGATAGAGACTCGTCTCGTGCGACGGAAAGTACCTAGGATTGTAGAACCATTCCGGTCCAAATTCCGGAGTAATTGTAGCTACATGGTAACAGGAGAACCAGGTACAGTTATCTGATGACCTTATTCAATTTCACGATGTTGTGAAAGTAGATAGATCATGATCACCCCCCCTTGTAAAGGTCATGTCTGTAGTCAGGACGATATCGTTCTGCAGAGTGTACATACTATTGGCAAGTTCAATATGTTCGTATGTATCAATCCATGGTAAATCTATGATGGTATAATTTTAACGCAATAGACAGCATCAGCCCGTGCACACATTTCCGGCCGCCGGAAGCTTCCCGGGGAGTTTTCCGTAACTATTCCGTAATACCAGACAGGATACGAACTACCCTATTGAAATACTTCGTGCACCTTGATGCTTCTGGTCAGTGAGACTTCTTCACTGTTCTCTCAACGTTGGTCAAAAATTTCAACAATGATTGCGGATCTTGTACTTTTTTTCTCTTTTCGCAGTGCCGCTCTATGGGTGCTTGCTGCCATTTCCCTTCGTCTCTTGTACAACAAGTATGGACGAGGATTGAACAGAGTTCCCGGCCCTTGGCTAGCGGGATTCACAGATTTATGGAGGCTTTCGATTGTTCGAGGCCGTCGAGCCCAAGAGGTGCATATTGAATTGCATAAAAGATACGGGCCAGCTGTTCGGCTAGGACCTAGAGCCATATCGATCGCAGATCCCGAGGCTTTAAAGATTATATATAGCCCAAGTGCGGGATTTCCAAAGGTATCTCATCAAACCATACCTCAAGAATACACTGAACGAGTAATTTTTTAACCATGCATTTCTAGTCGAGCTTCTACCCGGTGCAGCAGGCCTTGGCCAAAGGCAACAGGCTTGAAACCATGTTCAACACCGCAAATGAGAGATATCATGCGAAGCTTCGACGAGCAGTATCAAATGCTTACGCCATGAGCACTCTAGTCACATTTGAACCGTTTGTTGATTCCACCTCGACCGAGTTTCTCAAGCAACTCAAGGCCCGTTTTGCGGACCGTTCAGGGGACGCGGGTATCTGCAACTTCGGAGCTTGGCTGCAGTTCTACGCTTTTGACGTAATCGGCGAGTTGACTTTTTCAAAACGGTTGGGCTTTGTGGAAAGGGGTATTGATATTGATAACATTATCCAAGACTTGGAAAGTTTTCTGAATTATGTGTCATGGGTAAGTAGACGTATTCTCCCGCCTGCCAGTCCATACTCATTCGATAGAGTAACTAACGCAACATGCTCCTCACAGATTGGCCAAATCCCCTTCCTGGACAATTTGTTCATCAAAAACCCAGTCAAGATCTGGATGCTTAAGAACGGCTTACTAAACTCGAGTGCCCCGGTAGCAGAATTTGCCAGAAAACATCTCATCGAACGTCAAAAAGAAGAAGAGTCTGGTGATGCAAAGGCTTCGAGAAGGGATTTCTTGCATCGATTCAAAGAGGCTCGGGCCAAGGATCCTGAATTCATAACCGAACAGCTCGTGCTGGCCCTTACCGTCGCTAACATGTTTGCGGGCTCTGATACGACGGGGATAACGATGAGAGCTGTCTTTTACTTCTTGTTGAGGGACCCGTCAAAAATGGACAAGCTGCTGAAGGAGCTTTCTGATCAGAGTCAGGCTGGCCGGTTCTCGAGAGACGACGGTCTTGTCCTATGGGAAGAAGTCAGAGATCTACCCTATCTGAGCGCCGTGATCAATGAGGCTCTGCGCTGTCACCCAGCTGTTGGGCTTACTCTAGAGAGAATTGTTCCACCCGCAGGAGTAAACTTGGCTGGGTATTTCCTGCCCGGTGGCACAATAGCTGGCTGTTCGGCATGGGTCATCCATCAAGATACCGAGGTATTTGGTTCCGATGCCGCCGACTTCCGCCCGGAAAGATGGCTCGAGGCAACGCCGGAACAGCGAAAGAAGATCAATAGTTGCCTCTTCTCCTTTGGGGCGGGTGCTAGGACATGCATCGGCAAGAACATATCACTGCTGGAACTCTACAAGCTGGTCCCAGCTATTTTAAGGACATTTGAGGTCAGTGGTTACAATTACCCCCTGAGATATGGATGATAGGATGGATGAAGACTGACATTATTCCAATTTCAGCTCGAGCTTGTCAATCCAGAGACTCCGTGGAAACTTCACAATGCGTGGTTTGTCAGACAAACGGGCTTCAATGTACGGCTCAAGGAGAGAGAGAAGATTATCTGAAGACCTCAGTTAGCGATAATACACCGGTCCGAAACTTCGTGTACATAGTCATGTGTAGTCCGTAGGTTGAGCTTTCTGAAGACCAATACAGGTAATGAGGAGAAGGAAAATGGATTGACTTGCCCATAAAATGCATCATCTCGCCGTGTTTACTCTAGGACACTATCAACAGGCTACCCGCATCCTGCGCGATCTTCCTTCCGTACAGCAGCAAGCTGAGCGTATAGCCCGCTCCCCCAGTAGGGCTCGTCCCGTAAAAACGAGACTCGCAAGTACGTACGGAGTAAGTGAATAGGCGGGCAGGTCGGAGTTGCCCCGTCTCGCCGTCAATCCCCAGCACGCCGACAACGTACAAAGGGCTCCAAAAAGGGTCTCCGTCGAGTCGCTGCATTCAGAAGTCTGCCAGAATCTGTAATATCCGTCCTTGTAGCCCCTCACTCGACCGTTCCCCGTCTTGCAGCTGCACCCAGAGCTGCTCGAGACTGACTCTGTGGATGCGTAAAGCGGAAGCCGTGGCCGGCAAAGAGCGCCTCCTCCTCAAGCGACAACAGGTTGAGGCAATAGCATAGGAATCGCTTCACGTACCTATACCAGGTGGCGATCCCTGCTGGTCTTCTCCTGTAGCGGTCTAATCGACCGGCCGTGCGCATCGTGAGGGTGGGGGCTGGCTAGGAGCAGGCGAGTCATCAGAGGCATACTCTTCAGCCTGCCAATGCAGTAGTAAGCACAACACGATAGGTACATTGAATACCCTGCTTGAGGAGGGGTCCTCATCTAAAACCACTCAGCCAAACCCTCGCATTTTAGAAATTCGCATTTCGCCCGCTTTCTTGACGTCCACGAACGGTTGCAATGGCAGACCTAGATGGAGGCGAAAGCCAGGATTCTGGCCATTCGATTTCTGGACTTGAAGGAACCGGTTCTGGTTTCTCCCCCGAGTCGTCCTCTGCGGGAGACTACTCTACAGAGACAGCCGACTTTCAATCCATCATTGACGCACTTGCCCCGATTCAAAGCTGGTCAAGCTCGACAGTCTCATCACTAAAAGCAGCAGTCAAGGACAAATATCCCGAGGCTGTCTGGCATGAAGAGTCTGAATGGACGGAAAGAGCCATTGATGCCATTCTTTCCGCCAACCCAGGCTGGAACTGGCAAAGACTAAAGCGCTGTTCGAATGCAAAGTACTTCTCATTGCCCACCCACGTGAGCCTCCCAGCATCTCGCTGCCCTGAACTCGGTCGTGACAACTGATTATTCAATTGAAGACGATCGCACTTCTGAATGACCTTTTCTATAGCCATGTCTTTGACGAGGTTAATGCGCGCATTGAAGAAGGCGACTATGACGTCCCTCTTATCCTTTAACTTGCACCTGGCACTTATGAGAGTGGCTACCCCATCTTTCGCGTCGATTACAGTAATGATGAGCAATTCCAGCTGGACAAACTATGCTGGGATCGTTTTTTGGAGACGAAGTTCTACCGGCGAGAAGCTGTAGACCGAGAGGACATCAAATGGTATTGGGTCGAAGACAAGCCAATACTTGATGGGAAAGGTCCTCGTGAGGTCCAAGGGTAGGTGGAAATGACTATGTGCTTAGAATTGGTTGTAATGCACTAACTAAGGATTTCCCAGGTTGTGTCACACACTCAAGGGGCACGCTTTCCCCATGGGACTAGCATTATGCAGGTTTTGCTTGATGGTCGATCGTGAAGCTATAGAGTCTATGCTTCGAGTATATGGTCCACCGGCAACTGAAATCTACGACCCTTTGGGGTCAAATCCAGCAGAGAGGGATATCCCGTTCCTGCCGTACTTAGTAGCCGTAAGAACCAATGCGACCAAATTTGAAACTGAGGATGAAGGCAATTACCGCCCGAGTGAGGCTGGGCTAGATGATAGAAAATATCCCGGCTATCTCAAAGTTGCATTACCAAACATACTTGATTTCTGGGCAAGTGAGGACCTGCAACACCCCCAGGAGTATTATAAAGGGATAGATAGTATCTGGGGTGATACATCGGTAATATTCAAAGCACCTAGATAAAAAACATGTTTTGTCAGGGGAAAGAATATACACATAGCCCAAACACGGGAGCCTTGAGGCCGCGGGGAGTAGACTTGATCATAGCCTGTTTGTCACCGAGGTGTCGCGGTGAATGACAAACCCACACTCTTCGTAGATGGTAACGGGATATAACTGATTATATAGTAAACCGAATGTCTCGAGTTTCCGGATCTGATTTTACATTAGTCCGGCCGTGGCCGCAACCCCCCATAGAAAATGTAAAACTACCTAGTTATACTCGAGCTATAATGATGTTCACTGCATGGATTATGACTGAGACTCATAACAGTCGTCATCTCATATGCCCAGATCCATCGATGAGGCATCGTAGAGATTCATCATGGTAGAATCCAGGTCTACATCGAGATTTAATACGTCGTTCATCCCCAAAACACCTAGTCTTCCTTCACCAAACTCCCGGTTCACGGATGAACTCGCGGCACGACCACCCCCGAGCCTTTCATTGTCCAGTAGTGCTGACAAATTGGCATCATCATGTCCGAATCGCTCCCCAAAGGCCTCGAAGTTGAAGTCTGACATAATCCAGCTATTTCGACCATCGACCCCTCGCCCAGCCATCCATGGTGTTGATAGGCGGTGGCCCTGATTTGGACTTGTGGCCGAGAAATCGGCCATTGAACTGGAGGGGTCACTAGTGTATGAATAGCCATCTGATCCCTGACTTCTCTGTGCGCTTCCACCACTATCGACTGGCAGCTCATTGAGTGGGCTAAAAATGATGGTGGATGCCCCAGTTCTTAATTGAAACTGTCTCGGGTCTTGATCTTCTGCTTGTGGAGTGGGTTGTTGAGACACATGCTCAGAAACTGACTCTCGTCTCGTACTGCTAGATGGCCCCAGGCGATCTTGGCTTTCATGTGCTTTGATAGTCAGAGCGCTTTGCACCCGCCGGTTTAATCTTGCGACGCAACGCATCATCTTTCCAGAAACCCAAATTTTATGGCAATACTCAATTAAAGACTGGGTGGCTGCAAGAAGTAGGGCCCCGTATCTCCTCTTGGAGACTGGTTCTCTCGAGACCAGACCTATCATGACCATTGTGCAGCTAGTGACGTAGTGACTCAGGGCGAAGCTATATTTTATGTTGTCTTCTTTTATGTTCTGATGAGTAGTGAGGACTCTTGCAGCCAGGCTTGCACATTCGATAGATGACTCCAGGTCGTCCTCTTCTGTATGACTCAATGGACTCGAGCTAGGCAAAAGAGGTCTTCGTATTAGAAGCCGGAGATATGTACAACACTGTATAGAGCGAGGATCAGTGAGATATAATGGTAAATTTGATTCTATTCACACCACTTACGGTTAAGAAAAGAAAAGTCTGTTTGGCTTGCCAGCGCAATCTCGTGCTGAATTGAACTTCGTAAGGCAAGTCGGGATTGTACTTGAGGGTTTTGGGGGCCGTGTCAACCAGCTTACATAGCGCGGTATCGACGTATTCGACCATGGAAAATGCAGACGCAGTCGATGCTTTAACGCCATACAAAACCTCCCACGTCTTGCCAGCTACACGAGAATAGCGGACCATGGCGGTGAGGTACGGGATAGATGAAGGACAAATATCCCTAGCAACCTCGGCAGCTACCTCATGTCCCAAAGTCATAAGAGTTTCCTTTCTTAGTGCAAAACGAGTCATCCAGTCATCGCTGACATCAATCGGTAGGGCCGTGTCGACATTGCCGTCCTGAATGAGGTATGGCTTACCCGACTCTATGGCTAGCCGGCGATCCAGAATATAGATGGTCCACCAAGCACGGGAATAAAGTTGGCTATAGAAGACGGGCATGCTATCCAGGGTGCTCTGACGATGAACTCCTATCGTGTGTGCAACCGATACAGTGAGTGCGTGAACTCGTGCGGCTTTCTGGTTTGCGTCCAGCCGGAATAGATACAGAACCTAGAAAGAATCAGCATGCCATACCTCTAGCCCCAAACATGATGTATGAGTAGCGGATAATTTGTTGGCTTACCTTAATTATCAGGACCTGTAGCATAAGCAACGACTTCGTAGCCGTGTTGCTTGTCTCAAGAAAATCCTGAAGGAGGCTCATCCCAACATTGTACAAGCTCCAACCAGATGAGTGAACTCCGCTGGAGTCGGTAATTCTTGATGAAATACTGCACCGTCCAAGAGCCAGGCAGAAGCAGACCAAGGCCACGGAAACTCGCACATGTTCTCGCTCGACCGAGTCGGTTGTGTTGTAGAGAGTAGAGTACTGCCACATTTCATTGAACGTCTCCCACACTGTAGGGGGATGAATGAAGGGATACATGGGATGAATCTCGTCCATGTAGACTTGTAGCTGATACCTGGCTTCCTGCTCATCGGTAATGACGCCATGTTGTACCAGGATGCCCTCAAACCATCCCCTCGCCCTCCCACCTACTCTGTCACCTATTAATGTTTCCGGTGGATGTGAGGAGGATTCTGGCGAGTCGCGCTTTTGGCCCATTGCGGGAGATGCAGTGCTGGTGCCATTCGCGCCATCTTTATCGTCTTTAAATGCCGGAGCCATGGCCATCTCTCCCGCAAACGTCTGACCGTCTGACTCCAGGGTGTTCTGCAGCTTAGTCGATGAAGGTCTTAGCTGATTGTCGGCAGAAGACAAGTGGCTGAGTGGTGCTCTGGCGGAGTCGGGACTGGATGGTCGCATGACCCGCAAATGTCGCTCGAGTGCGTCAAGGCGAGCAAGAACCTCATGGTTGATGGAGCTAGAGAGTGATAACAAATCAGTCCGTGTAGACGGAGTAGCCAGGTGCAGAGTTCCCACTTGTCGGCAGAGCTATAAAGGGTTTGTGCTTGGCTCCCGTCTGGAGTTGTTCTCGAGTATCGTCGGGTCTGCTGTCCATTCGCTCTCGGAACAGATGATTGGCAAGGAAGTTGTTTTGCCAGACATTGTCTGCATGGATCTCCTCCCTCGCACTTGAAATAGTTCAACGAGTCAGTATGAATCAGCAGGTGAAGGTCGAAGGAAGGTGATAAGGGTCCAGGCAAACTCACCTTGATCTTTCGTTGCTGGCAGGATGTGCTATGGCAAGTAAGCTGTCGATCAGGGTGTCCAAGTACGACTGGCAGCAATAGGCTTCTCAACATACCAGGCTCTGGATATGTATTTTCCTCTTTTCATCTTCTTTGCGGGTCGTTCCGAGGGCTCGCCCGTCGAACGGGTGACTGTAACGGCTTCCTGTGCAGCCTCTCGCCTCTCGCCTACATTATCGTGATCTTGGGGCGCAACATCGGGTGCGGTCTGGGTGTTCACAGCACGTTCTTGCGCGCCTGCGTCGCCGGCATCCTTGTCACAAGCATCTGACAGCGGCATAGTGTTGAAGACGAAGAGACTGAGGTCGAAAGCCTGGAAGAGCTCGGCCAGCACACCACAGATAGTTGCAAAAGAGAGTGAAATCTGTGGCAGTCACTATCTGCTCTGGAGCCCAGACCAAAGTTACAGGGATTTATGAACAGTCCCGCTTCTCCACGAATAGAGGCTTGGTCTAACTTGACTGAGACTGCGGGGAAGCCGGTGGACCACGCATGCCGGCAATCCGGGGGCCAAAGGATCCGTATTATTCAAGCATGTCCCTTCTCTCATTCGCCGCTCCAGATCGGCTATTAGGCTTGTCACAGAGCCAGGTAAACCTAGATAGCTAGACTGGCACGGGGTAGCGCGGGGTGACTCGGTTGCGGAGGTTTGGACGGAATTTCCGGCGAGGAATTCCATCTCACATGCACGGTGCAGGTCTTGGTTAGCTACAGTCCTTGCTACAGTAGTTTAACTTCCCCCAACCTACTCCGTACAAACTGGATTATTACTACTTTGTACACTTTGGCGCGCCTACACGTGAGACAGGATTCGGAGAGCGAGTTTACCATCTCATCCGCAGTCAAGAGCTTGTGGAACCGAATCTCTGTCTCGCTCTATTAAGAGACACTCATCTATCATGAGAAAACGGTATCGACATATTTCCTAATATTCTACAGTTGGTTTAACTGGTTTTTGGCCACCAAAAGCCTCACAAGTAGCAGAGTGGTGTTTGAGAAGAAAACACGGAGTTGGGTCCACTATAGGGGCGAAATCTGGCCAATCATTTGTACCAGAATTTCAGTAGTCATCGTCGTCCGGCTTGCACAGTCTCAGTCCCAGCCACATGCTACATGGGAAGCTTGGTTGGCCATCAATAATTTACAAAGTAAAAGCTCTGGTCTGTGGCTTGCAATTTATAAATGCCTAATTCTGCGGACTAAGTCCAAGATGCGGAAGAAGCCTCTCCTTGATGTAATCTTCTGCAGTATGAAGCTTGACGCCCAACTCCAAAACCTCACTAGTTGGGATTTCAACTCCAGGGTACATTCCAACATTATTATACAACTGCAGCATGATATCGCGATCTGGGATGCCACAAGTAGGCTTAACCTTATAAATGACTTTCTTCCCAGAAACTGCTCGGATCAAATTAACACTTGCCTGCAGGCTCACCGTCAATATATAGTTAAACTTACCTTTCTCAAGAACAGCGTTGATCTTTCCCATCGTCTCACGAGCTCCACTAGCCAGGAAATATTTGCCGTCGAGAGTGGCTTTCTTAGCCTCCCACTGGTCAAACAGCGCCTTGGAAACAGCGGCGAGGTCTTTTTCGACATAGAGTGAAGTGACTAGGGACTTGTTTAGTGCTTGGACTGCTTGGACAGGCAGAGTAGACTAACGTTCGGCATCAGGCCCTATAATCGGGCGCGTCATGGTAATCACGTCCGCATCCTTATCGTAAGCGGCGTATTTTCGCAGAATCATATTCTCATAGAAGTTTCCAGTACGGATAAAACATCCTTTAAGGCCAGCTTGTCTGATAACGGCATCGACAGATTGTTTTCCTGAGAACCACATACTTAGCTTTGGGGTACTGGAAACGGGATGGCTTACAATACCTTCATAGAGTCGCGTGACAAACTTGCCGCCAGAGATCTCTCGCGAACTCGGCAGAGTACTCCATAAGAAGCATTCGACTCCTGCCGCCACTGCTGCTTCTACAATATGTTGACCTTGCTTTTCCTCACTCATAGGGTCATCAAGGACGGCCTGCAACACCACACATTAGATTGTCCATTTTGGCTAATACGTCTGGAGAGGGATTGGACTGACAGTATCATAAAAGTCGGTGACAGCAAAGACACCCCAGACACCCTTGAAGGCTTCTGGTAAGGTGGAAGGGATGGTCAAATCCGCCTTGACTAGTTGCGCTCCTTCTGCAGCCAACGCCTGGGCCTCGTCTGAGCTTGGATTCCGGGTAAGGCATCGCACGTGGTACTGCTCTGGATATTTGACCAGCAGTTTCGCAACAGATCCACCTGATAGGATGAGAAAAGTGATATTGAAGTTGAAGAGGATGTATGCACATACCCTGAGTTCCTGTTGCACCGAGGACCAAGACAGTTTTCGCCATATTTGAAAGCCTGAACAGATTGTTTTCTAAGCTCGTCACAACGTAGCGTAAAGAGATGCACTCTCAAAATAGTATCAATTAACTAATACAGAAGGACACTTGAGATAACCGACACAGAGCAGCGGTTCGGCCTACGCATATAGTCTTCCCCACCCAAGTGTGCGATCTAAAGACAAGGCCGTGGATGAGGAGAATCCAGAGCCCCATGATCGCAGGTGGCCAGTGTGGGGGACCTGGGGCATGGGGCCATATCACTTTGGCCATGGGGCCTCGAGATGGGGAAGTGGTGGACTAAGAATGCCGTCGTTATCGTCGCCACCAGGAAGATCCAAGGACTTCACAGCACGAGTCCAATTGATATTGTTTCCCGCCTCTGAATGAAACTTACCGCCCAAGTCAACCTTGTAGCATCACTCTTCGCCTTTCACAATGGCTGACCAGTTTCTGGTCGAGATTAAGAGTCGTCGAACCTGCTACTCGATCGAGGCCAAATCGCCAGTCAGTGATGCTCGAATCGTTGAGATCGCTCACGAGGTAGTCAAGCACACTCCGAGCTCGTTCAACTGCCAGTCCACTCGGCTGGTAGTTCTACTACGAGACGAGCATGCCAAATTTTGGGAAATCGCAAAGGAGTGCTTCAAAACTACGATGAGAAAAGACATTTACGAAGAGTACGAGAAGAAACTGCTGCAGCGTCAGGCAGGTTATGGGACGGTAAGTGCTTTCAAGCTTCACCAGTAGTTTTGCGACAGCAGTCGTCCTGATGTTTGTAGATACTCCTCTTTGAGGACTTGGACGTGATCCGTGACCATCAAGTCAAGTTTCCACGATTCACATGGCACTTGCTGCAATTCTCCGAGCATAACAATGCCATGCAGGCCCTCAATCTCTGGACGGCGCTCTCACTCGAAGGTCTCGGATGCAATTTGCAACACATCAACCCCGTTATTGACCAAAGAATTATCGGACTGTGGGACATCTCACCACAGTGGTCACTGAAGGCACAGTTGGTTTTCGGGACCCCGACCGATGCGCCCTCTCATCCCAAGACTTTTCTACCGATCGACGGCCGGCTTTCTGTACATGGGGCGAGTCACGAAGTTATGAAATGATAGTGTTCTAATGCACATTGGTGATCACCGAAACGAGTTCCATTGCAATCTATCTCGAATACCAGATTGTTCATACCCATTCAAACAGTTGACTGTATGTACCTGCAGGAGTCTCGATCATGCACTTTCTCAGACATTGGTAAAGCCACACATTGCCCTCAAGAGCTGTGAATAGTTACATCCGTCCCACCTTCCGAAACCGTCCATTAGATGTGCAAATCTTCTTGCCATCTTTCTAGCTGCTACATCCCCAAACCCCTGTGTCTCTCCAGCGAAGGAGACAGGACCGCCATGTCGTAGAAAATGCCTGGTTGCACTCGATGCAGCTGGTCTCTGATCATGATTTGGGGCTACACTACCGAGTATACATCCCGTTGCTGTGCCTAGTCCCTCATCACTTACAATGGTCCAATCGATATCTTGTAAAAGCTCAAATGGAGGCACGCCAAGGCTCCCATCCGGATAGCTAGATACCAAGACATATTGACTTATTACGAGCGCTGAGACAAACAAGACCAAGTCCGGTCTCGTGAGGTATGATTCGCGGATCCGGCACGAATCCAGGATATCAAACACTTGAGCTGCATGGAGTACCGCCCTTCGAGCGCTGCTTGACCTTGACCACTTGGCAACATGTACCAGGGCTGCCGAAGCTGCTTCGAGACCATCACGTCCAGATGCAACTTCCAAAAGGTCTATATCTGCGGTAAGTGTGATGCACAAGTAGTTCCAGCCAAGTGCGTTTACACTATTCTTGCCGCCCAGAACGCCGGCATGTATTCTGGGTAACAGCACAACATCAGCGATGATTCCCTTGGCATGGCTATCCATGATGAGCTCTTCAACGGGACTGGCTGGGTGCAACTCTGAACAGTGGCTGTCCGTATCCAGAAGTCTCGTGCGAGCAGCTGTCACCCTGAGGTAAAGAGCGCGGAGTAAGACCTGGGCCGAGTTTTCGTTTAGCTGGGATGATGAGGTTGCATGGAAATCGCAAATGTTCATCCGCGGCATTGTCAGTCGTGCACCTCGCTGTATGGCACGCAAGAAACTCGTAGCTGTTGTTGAGCCATCAAAGAGAGCCTCATCGCAGGGTAAATGAAGCTCTACCTTGTCTATCTCAACCACCCCGGCAGTATCCATCAAGCGGGCGTATGCCATATCCAGCCACGTGAAACAGAAAATAAGGCTAAATTTCGTCAGTTGGCCCAATTTAACTGAATACAAAGGCTTACCGTTTGATAGACTCGACGCGCGCCCAGGCTTTCCAGAAGCCATCCGGCTCTGATGGTCCTTGTTGAAGCTGAACAGCCAGATCATCCCCCTGTTTAGCAGCAAATAGGCCTTGTTTATCTGCAGTCTATAGGTGAATGAAAGTTAGGCGGGGGGTCGAATTCTGAACCACAATATACTTGCGCTACTTACACGAAGTGCTTGGGTACAAAGCATGTATGCTTGGTATTCGTCGATTTCGCCCTTCAAACGTCAGCGAAGATTTTGGTTAGGCGACAGGGACAAGAATAAGAAGATGGAGGTCATACGCGAAAGCCCAAGGCCAGATACGCTACGATCAATGCAGTGGCAAGAGTCGTAAGTAAGTCAAATGGCATGGGTTGGGTAAGCGCCCGGGATATAATATCATTGAGACAAGCTAGCAGAAATTGCTGAGACGAAGTTTAGCCTCTGGCTCCATGAAGTACAGATCGATATGTGAATACAGTACTTTTAGATATCGACTGACAAAGGCTTTTGTCCGGACCCGATCCAGGTACGAGAGACCAACCAGGCACATTGCAAGCAAGAGCGGACTTGGAGTGTGTCTGGCGTCGAATGTACTCTTGTGCATGAAGGGTAATATGGGATGAAAGAACTGGAAGAAAAAGTCTAAGCTGGAGTCGAGGATCTCCACGACAGGAAAAGCATGGTCAGGGGCAGTGGGTGACGAGGGGAAAGAAACGTCAAGCTCTTTGCAGTATTGCATAAGGCGACTCCTGCACCCTTCGTCTATACTACCTTTTGACGTCTGGCTACTCCTTGTCATAGAGCCATGGCTAGGAACATGCGGGGTGGTGAAGACATTATCAGCATCGTGATTAACGACTTGATTCCATAACCGGTTAATAAGTCGTGCTGGCTTCTTTGGTCTCTGCCTTGACCATACTTTTCGAATTTGTTTGATCTGGCCCGTGGAAATTGCCATCAGACCACTGCTGGTAGAGTCGCTGCTTGAGGACCCCATATCCATAGCAGGCATCGCAAACTGGAAATCGGGACTCTCCAAGCCGAGAGAGTCTATTCCGTTAAAACCCACGTGTATATCACTGGAGAATGGTATTTGATCCATATCAAACGAAAACAGGTCAAATTGCTCATCCTCTGGAAGGCGACATGGCCGACTATTTTCTTGTAGTGCAAAAGTCGATGGCGCATCAATATTGGGTTGTGGCTCAAACGGTTGAGGCATGGAAAAAGGTGGAGGATCTTCCGGGCTTTCAGTGCGACTGTTCCTGATATTCTGTAGCGAATCTGCTGCTTGGGCTTGAATCATTTCATGGGGCGGAGACTTTGATTTGCCCATATCGTTGTTGCAAATCCGACCCGAGGCGGCATCGCTGTTCTCGGCATCAGCAGGCCTGGGGACGCCTTTGGGAATTGGATCCGCTAAAGATCCCATATTGCGATCTTGTTCATAGACATATTCATCCAGATCAAACTGAGGAGAAATATGGGGTAAGTGGAAATCGGCAGGAGATGTTATCATATCGGTGTCATGGTCGGTCGGCTTCGGCTGCGGCGGCGGTAGTTGAGAGACGTTTGTTCGCGTCGTAGGTAGGCGTGCGTCGGGAGTTGTAATGAAAGATTGCTCTGGTATGGGTACGGAGTTTTCTTTGTCCGCTGATGAAGTATCGCAGTCTCTCATGACAATAACATCCAAACAGAGATGTCTTGCCTGATCTTTCGAAGTTTTGTCTCGGCCGATTCTGGGGGGTTGCTGATCGTGTCCGTCATTGCTCGGAGGATGGGTTTGCAGGTGTCGGAAAAGTACGTCGCTATGCTCGCAGTTCAGTTGAACATCGTTGTGCAAATCACCGTCCTGCAAATGCACAAACCTTCTGGCGTAACTCCTCCCGCACTTGTGGCATTTGAAAGGCTTCTCGCCAGTATCTGTGGCCGAGTCAACCATAGCCCCTCGTATTGACAGTTTGTGAGGATAGGTACGGCATACGTGCTCTCTGATGGCGCTTCAGATGCTCCTCTTTGGTAAAGACGCGATCACAATACGCACATTGCCTAAGCCGGCGTCTTGGGCGAATGTCATGATTTGGCATATCGAGTCTTTCAGCAATTCCCGCCTACGTAGAACGATGGAGACTTTTTACAAGGAATACTAGGACCATCCGATGCCGCCAGTCGATGCTGAGGCTGTCTTCAACTGGACTGGTCTATACCAAATTGAGCTTCCCCGCATTCACAACGCTTGTAATCGGACATGGTACGGAATATCCGCTAGGTTTCTGGAATTACCGACAGATCCACGGAACCACGCTCAGTCAAATGTCACTGTACATGGATAATCAGGTTAAGCGGCGACGCGGACAAGCTGGTTTTTAGCCATGGAAAGCATGGCTGAGTGTGTACGTGTCTTTTGACTTGCCTACTCTCCACGGACAAACTTCAAACGGGGCAGTGAAAGACTGCGTCAGTCGAGAGACCGAGTCGTGATATGGTCTTATGTCAAGCTAACCAGGGTCCGATAAGCACCAGGCGGGCCTTGGGTGAGATCTCACAGGATACCTACTTGAATGCATCTTCTTAGAGAGTTCCATGCAGAAAAGCAACATGGCTGATATCTGATATATGGACATAATAAGAGGATCAATGTTTGCAATTTTCCCATTTCTCTTGTGTCTGGCCATCGCATATGAATGTGAGCTGGTGGCCCCGCCACCGCCGGATGCTGACGCTTGTCGCGGTCGAGTGCTCTGAGTGTTGCCCCACGACCGGAATGGATGTAGACTTATTATTACTGTATAATGCGACTTTCATGTGGGGAGGTTGACATCGGTGAATACCTAATCAATTCGTGGGGGATGTCTATGAATGACTACGTACTTATTAGGAAATAGCTATGCTGGCACACGATTGTCCTGACTGTGTTTCACGTTGCTCAGCACCCACTCGAGCCTGCACCCTCGGATTGATCCAGCTACCAAATCGCACTACAGGAAAAAATGCTTGACTGGAACACAGATCTGTTCATGTCAGAATGGGACAAGAAGTACGTGTCCACTAACCTCAAGCCCGAGTCACGACAATATGATAGGCGCCTCTTTCTGGAGCTCAATTCCAAATTAGCCGCTTCTCACCCCGAGCTGCAAGGCAACAGTCACGCGATTATCGTACGTCAAACCTCGAGGAGTACAGATGGTAGTACAGAGACAAAAATAGTTGCTGACGGCAGGGTCCAAAAAAGGCCGCGGCCTGTTGCGCTACCGGCCGTGCAGATGTGGTCGGGAGGTTTTTTGACGACATCACTTTCGATTCGACACCAGAAGTCTCTGAGAAAGTTTTCCTTTGTCTCAGAGAAGCAATTACCATCGTGTTTCCATATATAGGCATGCCAACCTGCATTCCTGCCTGCTATGGAATGATTGGCGTTGTGCAGAGAAAAGGGCCTTCGTATGCCTCCACCAGGGTTCTTCGCAAGACCACGATTGATGAGGAAGACGTCAAGAAGGGTCGTGAACTCCGTTCTCGGATCTATAGTGGGGTCGGAAATTCAGGCATTTTTGGTCTGATGGACAAGTATTTTACTGATTTGTGTAAGCTAGCTGCCGCTGATTGCTCTTCAATTTCAGTCCTGCTGACAATTGTCCCTCTAGTCACCACCTCAACGGTCGTCACATGGGGATATCTCATTGCAAGAGCAAACGAGGAAGTTTTCCAGCCTCAAGAGTCGCACCTTATTATCGCAGCCTCGATAGCGGCGTTAGGAGCCACTCGACAGACAAAGAGCCATATCAAGGCAACGCTGGGGATAGGAAACTCGGTTTCATGTGTTGAGGACGTGCTGGACGCTGTGAGGAAGATTACTGATTGGGCTGGCCGTCCAATTGGTCATTTTGATGTCACGGGACTTTCCCAGGAGATTCGAGATGCATTGAAGAGATAAGTATTCGCTGGGCAGTGCAGCCTGCTCAGGTAGAGCTTGGGAGACTTTGGAACTATTTTGAGATGTGAATGAATAGCATGAGAAATTAGACGATGACGTTTGCTTCATGTGAACCAAAAAGCAACGTTCCGACAATGTTGACAACTGTACTTGATACATATTTGAAGGAATAATGTTCGTCAAATGATAGATGCTGAAGGTCATCCATGTTTCGGTCAAGCCCATCTCGAAGCAAAAAAGAAAAACATATCAAATCAAACTTGGTCCCCATTTCCGACGGATTTTACGGAATACCTTGGCTACGGAATCCACGCTCAGTATACCCCACATTCGCTGGCCAAACGTATTTTAAGGGTTTTGAGGGTCCGTCTTGTTGGTTTCTAGGTAAACTTGCAAAGAACCAGTTCTGCATAGCTACTTTTCGTTGCCCGTTTCACGCAATCAATCGCTCGAAGACTTATTAACATGGCATGGAGCAGGTTGATCAGGTTCCTGGACGAGCAAGATTGCGTACGTCTCGGTGATGCGCTGGTAGATTCTGCCGAAGAATTAGTGAGCCTGCTCAAAGCCGGAAATCTCATCGCTGTTGAGCTAGTTGGCAAAGATTTGTTCAATGCAAAACCGACAGACAAAGTGCACCGAGTCAAGAAGCTTCTAGGACCTCTGAGTCCTGAGGATGTCCCAATGTTACGCTGCGTTGGCTTGAACTATGCGAAACACAGTAAGTTGCATGCCCTCCAGTTTGCCACATTTCATACTATCCCTAATGTTGAGGCCATGGCTTGCCGAACTAACGAAACCAGTCAGGGAAACGGGGAGAGCGCCACCACCACATCCTTCAATTTTCATTAAGCCTTCTCGATCGGTTACGGGTTGGACAAATGATGTCCCTATCCCCAAAATTGCACAAAAGGATCAACTTGACTACGAGGGCGAACTGGTAAGTCTTCAGACCTGAAATGTCCACAAATCTGACCGTTCTGAATCGTGTAAAGGCTATTGTGATTGGGAAAGAGGGGAAGGATATCTCGGAGGAAAATGCCCTGGAGCACGTAGCGGGATATACTGTCGCAAACGATGTCTCGGCGCGAACGTGGCAGAGAGATCCCAAGTTCGCGGGAGAAGTGCCCCAATGGTGCTTCTCTAAAGGGTTCGATTCTTTTGCACCGATGGGTCCAGCCATTGTCTCCACGAGTGTGAGTGAAGTTATAGAGAAATGATGATGCAATGGAGCTGACTGAAAGACAGGTGCTCGGAGCAGCTGACAATCTTGTGCTTCGAACCAGAGTGAATGGTGAGCTTCGCCAAGAGGCAAACACCAATGATTTGGTGTTTGGGGTGAAGAGAATCGTTGCATTTGTAAGCCAGGGGACGACACTTGAGAAGGGCTCGGTAATCCTTACCGGGACACCCGGAGGTGTGGCTCTCGGTATGAAGCCACCCAAATGGCTGACTGATAACGACATCGTTGAGGTCTCAATTACTGGAATTGGCACTATACGCAATAAGATGGTCTTCATGTCACATATCTAGATTAGAAACCTTGGTTTGTGTTGACTATAAGAATTCTGCAGCTTGAGATGATCCCTTGCTTCTATATCAAGCTTACCATTCAGATGTAGCCCCGGAAATGAGAGGTATGCGTCGGCTTTTCAACACCAAGGAAATATTTACGTGATCTGGCATGAGATCAATTAGGGTTGTACGCCATCTAATGTACAAAACGACAGTTCGGGTGTTTACCGTTTGAACATCGAAATTCTATTGTATCTGCCGTCATACATTGTAGTAGAAGATTTGTTTCATGTAGTAACATTGGAAGGGGGGCTTTCTTGATAAAATAGTAGAATAGCGATGGGTGAGAGCATGCAAAACCCGGGAAGCCAAATTCTTAGTAGTCGTCTTCACTGTGTTCTAGTCTGGGACGCGTTAACTTTAACGTACATTTACTTGCCAATAGTCCACTTAACGAAATTAGTTTCAAGGTGGAATTTGAGAAATTTACTTTTAATCATCTTTGGCATGTATGCCAAAGGTCAGTTCTCTCACTCCTCATGCTAGTTCATCGGGTCCTCTGTAAATACCTATACTAAGACAAGAAGTCTTCTTATTGACATTTTGGTAATATGGGATATTTACTAAATGCAATCTGATATATATAGATTCCTGTGGGATAGTTCCAATCACTATTTTCGAAGATGACTGTTATCCCCCTCTCGTTCGGTTCCTAGCCCAACCATTTCACTCTGTTCCGACTCACCAGTGGCTAACGCTACTGCTTGTGTTGGTCATTTGTGATTTCCATTCAGCTGCACGCCTACAAACGTGAGAGTGTCTGCCGCAGAGCCAAACGCAACGCTGCCGTTAGGTCCTGGGGACGATCAACGGAGCGCCAGGCAATGTGACGATCAGGCCGAACGAGGAGGGCTCCACGGTCGCCAATCTCCCTTCGGCTCGTCCACTCGCCCAAGACATCATTGTAGGCACAACGATAGCCGACAAAGTAGACAGGTAACTCAATACCAAGTTCCTGGCTGACGGTGGCAGCGGCTGTTTCCCATTGGCTTCCACCAATGCCAACCACAAGACCGAAGTTGCTATGCTGGAAAATGTCGAGGATGGAGATGCGCTTCTTTTCGCGCTCCAGCCAAGCGTGCGGTAGATAAGCGCCGGGGTGCGTTGTCGGCTCATAGTAGAGGACTGGGTCACGCTGATGGGCTGGGAAAGGTGTTCCGTCGTCCACCACGGCACACGAGTTAGCGTAGCGATGGCCCAGTTGCACACCAAGAGCGTTGGAGCGGCGGTTTCCACGATCTATCATCTCCTTCATGACCTGGCGGCGCTCGGCTGAACCATCTGTGTCAGAGAACAGTTTCTCCAGTGACGCGAATCCTTCTTCCCGTGACTGTCCTCGAACAAAACCCAGAGCTTTGGGTAGTGCCGCCATGTCATGCAGAGTCGTGATGGCATGATCAACTACTTGCTTTCCAATGGGCTGCCTCTCTTGGTTGTAGCTCTCAAGGAGTTCCTCACCAGCCTGCCCCTTGATGACCATGGCCAGCTTCCACGACAAGTTGTAGGCATCCTGCACACAGGTGTTGCTGCCTAACCCACTGGAAGGCGGGTGGCGATGAGCCGCATCACCTGCGAGGAAAATACGCCCACGACGATACTCGGCGGCCACGACATGATTGACTTGCCATTTTCCCTTGTGCTTGACTCGAACCGGCAGCGACTCGGGGATTCCCAAGACACCACGGGCATGGGCAATGATGGCTTCGTCGCTCATGTCTGGCTCTCCGTCTGCCACGTTATACTGACGATTGACTACCCATTCATCCCATGGCCTCTTCAGGATGCAGGTTCCTGAGCCGACCCAGTACTCATCCCCCGGCTGCAGCATCCAGTATATGCAAGCAGGGCGATGAGCAACGTAGGGAGCCAGATCCATTTCAACCCAGGAGCTTAGCATGTGCATCAAACCGGGCTCGCCAATGAAATCGAAACCAAGTTTTTCGGCCACCATAGACCGGGCTCCGTCTGCTCCGATAGTGTAACGGGCGCGGACGATATACTCGGCCTGGCTCGTCCTTTCCCGCACTCGACCAACAACGCCCTCTTCTGATTGTTGAATGTCGATTAGTTCGTGATAGAAGCGTATGTCAGCACCATTCTCTCTTGCTTTCACCAGCAGAACCGGTTCAAGTAGGTTCTGAGCCGCGTTCCACATCTGACATGGACTGGCCTTGGCAAAATCGGTAAGCTGGTGGTCGCCACCACCGTAACAGCTATACCGTCCTATTTCCATCCCTGTGAGGCTGGTGGCCATGACTAGATTGCCAATCTCCGCCATACAGGTTCCTGCGACCTTGACGCGCTGCTCAATACCCATGTCACGGAAAATCTCCATCGTGCGCTGGTTTGTGACATGAGCACGGGGAGCTGGCGAGGTACCGCTGTGCTTTGCAATGGCAAACACGCGTATGCCTTGCGCAGCCAGCATCGCTGCAAACGAGAGGCCAGCCACACCCGCTCCAACGACAAAAACATCGGTCTCAACCTCTCGCATTGTTAATGGGCGAGAACTGATACGACTATATTTCACTTAGCAGGCATTCCGTATCTTGAGATGGACTCTGGATCTTACTTTTTCTGGGAGGTAAATGTGTAAATTGTGTTAATCCTTGCTTGTGCCGAACAGGAGACGATTTCCTCTCATACCCGGTCTTAAGAGTTTGGAGATAG
>JALNIO010000925.1:183939-209032 GCA_023509875.1 Rugonectria rugulosa | reverse complement strand
GCTTGAGCGAGCGAGGCGCCGAGCTCACAAAACTAGGCCAGGATTTGGCTGTACCGAAACATGATGTCATTTAAAAAAAGAAAAAAAAAAAAGCAGTCGTTACGTACGTTAGGTACTTAGCGCAGGCTATCTATCATCCGGATACGGACATTGCTCTCGCGCAGGAATGCACACTTGTTTTTGCTAGACATCAACGAGATGCAAATGGATTCCGACGACGATCTAGAGCTAGCGTCCGAGGAGCTCACGAAGACAAGCTCTGTCTTGCATCCACGTAAACGAAGTACCGCGCTCCTCATTTCTCTTGCAGTCGGTATTGGCGGGTATGCAAGTTCTGGATTATTTTATGTTCAAGTCCTAGACTAAAAGTCTCTATAGGCTGCAGTCCGTCTTTGCGCTCATCTTCTCCAACGGCCCGGTAAGAAGGCACTGTCCTTGGGAAGCCGAGATCTTCTACTGATCAAATTCCAATCAGATTTATCCAACCAGCTTGGGACTAACAAGCCCTGCCTTGCACTGGTCTGGCTGGCAGGGCCCCTTTGTGGAATGATCTTGCAGCCTTACTTTGGATACTGGAGTGATCACTACCATTCATCATGGGGGAAGAGAAGACCATTTATTGCCCTCGGTGCCTTGGCAACAATAGGCTCGCTGCTGGGCCTCGCCTCAGCTGAGAAGCTGCCCTACGATTATCTTCGTGCCTTTGGTCTTGAAGATCAAGTAATAAATACTCAACATGTATCGGCAGGTCTAGCTGTGGTTGGAATGTTCGCCCTAAATGCAGCTATTCAACCTTTGCCGGGTGGCCTTCGAGCTCTAATAATTGATACGGTCCCAAAACATCAACAAAAGCCCGCGAATTCATGGGCAGGCATTTTTACGAGCATGACAAACCTCCTGTGCTATTCCCTAAGCTCGATTGACTTGACCAGCTGGACTATGGAGTCTGGGTACTCACAATTCTCTATCCTATATTTAATTACAAGTCTGCTTCTGATAGTCACTGTTGCTGTCACCTGCTCGGTGGTTGAAGACGGCTCTTTAGAGATCATCCAGGAAGAACTTGAGATGAAACCCAACAGTATTCAACCATTTTCACGGCTTTACAACACCCTGGCTATACTTCCCCCGAGGGTTCAAAACGTGTTCAAAGTGCAATTCTTCTCGCGGATGGGCTGATTCCCATTTCTTTACTACATCACAATGTAAGCTGCCCAGAAAACCTTTCTACTCTGTGCTATGAAGTCGAATTGACGATTAGATGCAGGTATATTGGATGCTTACTCTCCTCCACAGAGCAGGATACCAGTTGTTCCAGCTATGAAGCAAGTTTGAATAACAACGGATGCCTTGGAATGGTCGTCTTCGCCTTAGCAGCCCTGGCAGCGGGTACTACTATTCCCGTTGTTATGGCGTATTCCCGACCAGGATCGACCAGACTCAACCAGTCTGCCACTTGGCTTCAAAGCCCTGGTAGAGTATGGATGGGATCACAGATCTTATTTGCTACATGCATTTTCTTGACGATCCTCGTTTCATTCTTGTGGCAGGTCTACGTTCTCGTCGGGCTGAGCGGCATCAGCTGGAGCATTACCATATGGGCACCACATGCCATCATCAGCTCAGAGATAGCACACCGCCGTGGATGTGAGGATTCTCCAAGTTCTGGCGGAGAGACTCCAAGCGCGAGAGGTCCAGGGACAATAGTAGGGTTGCATAATGCAGCCATTGCTGGACCACAGGTCGTGGCTGCTATAGGGTGTAGCATTTTATTCTGGGTACTGGACGGTGTCTCGAACGATAGTATCGGGTGGTGTCTACGCGCTGGGGGACTGGCGGCTGCCATGGGAGCATGGATGACCCGGAACTTACAAAACTAGAGTTCTCTTAGTAGTGCAGTATGTGTTAATGATAACTGGGATGAATCAATGATTGCCGTTGTTTCCTCATGAACTATTAAAACAAGGTCCCAGTGTCTCTGGGATTCTTAAGTGATAGTCACAAGCATTTACTCTTGATGAAAACAATCTTGAAGTACAATTATAGCCGCTACATACATGTTTGCCTCAAGATTTCTCGTTGAAGAGATCATTTCAGCATGCTGCTTGCAAGAAGAGGCTACACTATCCCATCATTCAAGTCATTCCATGGTACAGGTTCTCGTTGCTGTAGGTGGGAGACAAAGCCGTCTCCCGTGTCGATTCCTGAAGTTGTGATGCCTTGCCGATCGCCGCTTAGAATCAACTTTGAGCAGTGATGGATATGTGCATCTGTGTTGAATCTTGGCTCCAAGATGACTCCCGACCACTGCGCACGATGTAACTTCCTCCAATAGTACAGGCAGTGCACGACATGCCACTGCCACGTGTTGTAGTACTTGGTGTAGGTGCCAGCGAAGTCAGCAATCTCGCCTTTTGACAGCGTCTTCGTCATGTTGGCGTCAGCGTAGTACTCCTAAGATCCGTTAGGGCCAACGGTCTCGAAGTCGGCTTCAAGATACGGGTCCCGACAGCGCTCTGGCAGCCACGCCGATGCCATTGCAACGTACTTGCAGCCAAGTGAATCTGCCTCAGCCCTTGCTGCTCCACAATAACATGGAAGGGGGCTTGAAGTCAACAAGTATGGGCTGACACGGCCCCAGAGCCGGAGACTGGCATCAATAAAGCCCCAGAGGCTGAACAGAACGATGATGCCTTTGCAGACTGCTAAAAGCAGGCTGTGACGTGAGTCAACTTCAATAGGACTCTTATCAACATCAAGCAGCGTAGCGTCTGAGCTCGTCTCGATGTCATCGTCGGATTTGCAAGGAGCACTCATGTCTTGATGGAGGAGCCCGTAAAGCGAGCGACTTGGCGCCACCACCATACTTTCTTATATACGAAACAAAGGGTAGTTGCGGTATCGATTCCGATAAGTTGCAGGCGGCGAATCGAGAAAAAAAACAAAGCACTAAGGTGGAATTATTTGACGTCAAACCAATTATTCAAGATCGCCGACCAGATATCACACACATCTTTTCAGTTGGTGCGCGTGCCGCCCATTTGGACGAAATAGCAACTTTAAATAGATTGCAAAAACGGACCTCTATTGCATCCATGATGATTGCTGGCCTCCAAGACCTCAGCGCCGCCAGCGCGTCTCGCCATACAGAGCTCTGAGACTCCACCTGATTGGGGGCCAAAATAGGCATAGATACCTTTTTGCAAGATCTTCACGGGCATGTTTCCCTATTTCTCGAGGTTTTCGCAAGTAGGAACGTTTCTATTTTCTGATTTCCGCTGCTTTAATGTCGACCTACTAGATTTCTGTTGTTGTAATGGCGCCGTCAACTCTTGACGAATGTAGTCGCGGACTACTGGAAGCTGAAGCAGACTGCGATTCTGTTGTCGAAAGCCTTCACGAAAAGTCCCGATGGTATCATACCCTTCGCAGGTCGCAAGGATTCTCATTTGTGTCTGCCTTGAAGCTCTCAATCACGTTATTCCTCACCACAGCGACAATGACGCTGCTCGTTATTCAGTCTGCGGGTCGAATCGTTCCGAATCGCATCCACACAAGCTACGGTCTGCCAACAGATGCCTTATTCGGAGATAGTAAGAAAGTTGATTCGGAGTCTTACACTCTCGAGTTAGAGACGATCGGATTCTAGCTAAGCAGGAGTAGTTGCATATCGGACGCGAACACTCAACGCCGACGAAAGATTCATGACTGCAGATCCGGGTGATATTGACAATGACAACGGATCGTCCATATGGAATGAGATCTATCCAAGTTAGTATTAATTGCGCAAAACAGGAAATCCTTTCTTCCGTTGTAGTACTAACAATTGCTGCAGGTGCCTGGGTGGCCGTTCCCGACCCTTCGAAAGTTGGCTTCGGGGGTGGTGCCAAAATGTCTGAGTACTCCGAGGATCCTTCAGACTGGGATATCAAGACGGAAGCGTTCGGAGTCGCAGTGATGCATCAGGTACATTGTGTTGTGAGTAATTTCTTGATCTACCGAAACGGACACCACCTAAGAGAACGCATGAATCTCTGACCCCTTCTTTATCGCTACCTAGGCACTGATTAAGAACGCGCTTCTCGTTTACCGCCGGATAGACAGGAAAGATGCGAACGTGAATATCGAACATCTTGACTATTGTGTTGAGTATCTGCGACAGGTATGTCAGGCCCTGTGATGAGGATAGATGGCCCTCCTGACACTCAGAGTTTATTTAACTTCATCAACTGACAACATCACGTAAAGACGGTATTATGCCACGGAGACTTGACTCTTGAGCGTCCAGAGTCAATGATATACCCACATCGTACCATTGGTTGGGGGAACAATCACCGTTACAGGGATTAGGACCAGCTAGTCAGCTCATTGAGGGGGTTTGCCATTGAGAGAGGTCCCAAAGGGTGGAGGAGACCATCTTAAACTGCCCAGGTGACGAACTTAAGTCGCGGCGGCGTCGATAGCTGTTAGCTTTACTTACCCGCATCATCTCACTTAGTTGTTTAAGATACCTGAAATTGAAAACAACGATAACATGGATCGTAAGCTATTCTATAGTATTTTTGATCTAAGTTTTAGATTACAAATTGATCAAATGGTGATCGAAATGTGATCGCGAAGTCAGTTACGGCTTTGTTACCACCTTTCCGGTAGGATAGATGAGGTCCTGAAAGGTCAACCCGCCGCGTTATGTTTCTTTTCCGGGTTGATACCATTCCAGACCGTTGACGGCCCGTCTTTGACGCGACTATATGCCAACTTCTGCAATAAATCCTTCGTGTTGGCAGCAACATCTCCTGATATCTGCAGTTTGTCCCTATATTCCGGCTGTGAGAGCAAAACGGCGATGACACCTGAGACAGCCGGCGCAGCTGGTATCATGAATGTGAGCCTATCATCTTTATATCACAGAAAGAACCTCGTATAGCATCTGGGAGAACATACCAAACGAAGTACCACGCTGGATCACAGACCCCTTGGAAAGATGGTCTGCACACTCAACCTTGCCAGGAGCAGAGACCGTCAGCTCTTTTCCACTGCCTCGAGATAACGATTTCCAACGACCATATCTATCGACAGCACCGACGGTGATAATAGCCATGTCTTTTGCAAAAAGAGCCGGATATTCCTTCACACGTTTGCTGTCCAACAGCTTAGGCAATAATTGTCAGAGACGACGGAGTCACAGATTCAGAAACGAGGCTCACATTCTTCCTGTTCCCCGAGGCTGCTACTATGACAATATCATCCTTGATCATTGAGGCAAGGAGTTCTCGGTAGGATTGAATGAGTTTTTTATCGGTAACTGGATCATCAAACTCTGCCCAAACAAGGTTATCAAAACCGTCAGACTCAACTATTAGTAAATGAAGTTAACCAAACTTACCAGTTCCAATGGACAGATGGACAACGGCTTTTCCCGCCAAGCCCCTCTTGCGAACGTCCTGTTGTATTGCTTCCAAAGACGCAAGAATATCGGAGAGGAAATATGTATTCCGTAGCTTGTAATCATCACGCAGTCTCACCGACACAATATTGGCATTCTTGGCAGTTCCGAATTTGGGTCCCGCTGCTACTGATGCAACACATGAACCGTGGCCGACGGAATCTTTCGTCCAGGATGAGCTGGTCTTGTGAAAAAGAAACCGCTTTTCACCCGGTATATCTTTCCATTCCTTTATTCACTATTAGCAGACTCATGTTTTCCGATTCATCTCAGATGAAGGAGTAACTCGTACTGGATTTTCCTCGTTGACTCCGGTATCAAGCACGTAGATTGTGACACCCTTCCCACCCTCGGTGGCGTACCAATAGCCAGCTAAATCCTTCAATTTTGTTCCTTGTGGCTGTGAAATCACCTTGAGCTTGTCGACTGCATCAGGCTGTAGTGTTACGCTGGTTTGCTCTCGAGGATCGAGTTTGGACGCGTTTAAGGTGTCCATGGGTGCTACCGCCCGGGGCATGACTGATCGAGTCGGTTCAGGCTCCAAGAGTGAGTATTCCAAGACCGTATCTTCATTCACCCCAAATACCTTTCTGTTGTTAGCGGTGTTTTGATAAGTCAATAGCGTATACCGAGCTTACAGCTGGAGCTTGGGCGACAATCTTTGCTTGATCCGAGGTGATGATTGCTGTCCAAAATCCTACACGGCCGGTACGAGTGCTGATAGTCTCTTCTATGGTGTTTGGTGATGCATACTTGGATAGAACATCGTGAATGTTCCGAACCTGTGCTTCCGTGGCACTTTCTGACACCATAATGATGTATTGAGTTCGAGTCGCCGATGGCGTAAATGATGTTGAGGCTACCACTGTGTCTACATTTGAGACTAGTCCTTGTTGCCGTCTTACACCTTGGCCTCTATTGTATGATTCGCTGCCTCTACCTTCGTGTGGGAGAGCAAGTACTTGCCAACCTAGAAGAGGCAAAAGAAGCCATAGAACCTTGAGGAGCATACTGATTTGAAGTGTAGAAAAGAATTGTGAAGGAGAGAGCAGTGCTGGTATGAAGTAAGTGAGAAATGAACCAGTCCAGAGATACAGGTTTAGTAAATTGATGAATGCCGCAATAGGTGAGGTTCATGGCTGGTAGCTTAAATAGAATCTACAAAGAGCAGACCCAAGATCGGATGAAATAATCACGCCTCATTAGTAGTCCTCAATTAAGACTTCGCTGATCGTCTTCACCAAAATCATTGCACAAGTACTTGATATTTTTAAACCTAATTTAAACTTGCCACATTCATATTAGTGCAGGTAGGAAGATTAAATTGTGGTTGATACTGCGTGAAAAGAACAAGGACTCAGCATAGCTCGGCCCGACATCTTTAAGTACCAGGATGGAAGCTACCACTGTAACAGATGGCGGCGCCCGTGAGCCATTGGGCTTGGCGTGACTCGACTGACATGAGGGTAGGGATTAATGGTCCCCTCGTCCTCTCGTCTGTGGACCAGGTCGAAGCATTCTCGTGCACGCCCAGTTGCTGACAGACCTAAAAATATATGATCTAGAAGGTCGGGCGAATTGATTTTGTCTGTGCTTGCCTCCTGTCGTCTGTAATTTTCTTGCAAACACAGCCACACTCATACAGCAGATGTGACATTCTTACAAAGACTGGCTATCGAGTCGGTTCGATAGTTTGGCTTATCGAGGATCTGATAAATGAATAAGTTGACACTTGTCCATCTCTCCTCAAAAGTCCACATTTGGAAGGAAGTTTTGTCTCGCCTCCGATAGAGAGACCACAAGCAACTAGACTATACCTCCCTATGATAGTTTTCTTACAACGGTCCTAATGGTGTTCATGTTTTTCTCGTGCTTGAACCTATGGGCGAAGCATTGCCCAGCTTGGCAGAAATAGTTCTCACCAGAGGGGAACCTTTAGAGTAAGCAATTACGTTACAATTATTATCAATTCTTTAACTTAACCGAATATGCCCACACATTAACCTTTCTACTCGCTGACGTTAATTTCATCGTCGTTCATACAGGTCAAGGTGTAAGGTTTGCCAGAGGCAGTGCCATCTGTTATGTCGAGGCTCGAATGTTGCTGTATGAACTCGAAATCAAGCGACCTTCTAGAAATGGAACAATAGACTTATTTGAGTTTGCCCATGCTATAGGACATGGTCAGAGACGGCCCCTTGTACTATAGCTCATCAATTTCGATCTTGACTCTCACCATATCGCAGGGCAACTTGCATTCCCCTGCCACGCTAACGAAGAGTCCTTGCTTCATCAAACGAAGCAAGTACAAAATAGTTCTGAGAAGAAAAGATCTTTCAGGGAGGTTTTAGTTTGTATTACGTGACGATATGGTGAGGGTCTGAGACTGCACAAGACATGCCCGACGCCCTGAAGCAGTGACCCACGGAGCGCAGAGAAGAGTGTCCAAGCTGTAAGCTTGCTTCATTCTGATTAGTGCTACTATAGCAGAGAGCGGTGCACGGCGAGCTTTTGGGCTTGGTAGTTGCTACGGCCAGACGAGCCATTGACCACTTCATGTATTAACACCTGCTGTCGGACTGGCCGATTGGGTTATTAAGTCTAGGCTTGTTAGCAGAGACAAGTTAAGGTTATATTAAGAGCATCACGAGACTTTCTGTCGCCCAGACTCCTGAGCATGGAGCAGGGTGGTTTAACTTTAATGAGTCTCACAGTTGCAAGGTAATCCAAGGAATTAAATTCGCCTCCAAAGTGTCGGGATGTAATCAGGCAACAGTCACAACTAATGTTACAGCCAAGAGTTGGCGTTAGTCAAGAATAATCAGTTGTTTAATCTGGGACTTGATGTAAGTATGAGAGCCAAGCCTTTTGCTCGAAGGCAAAGGAATAAATATAACACCCATTCGTCCGTGTCTCGCTTGATACAAGTGTTCCAAACCTCGGCCTCATCGTATCTTTGATCCTACAAACTTCATCAATTTCATTAAAGCCGAAGCAGTACCTTTTGTTCCCACTGTTTCTATTTTCCCCTCTGATACTTCGTCTATTGACTAGGAGAATGCGCAGCTTCATACCTCTCCTTCTTCTTGCAACCACGGTCATTGGCTTGGTCATTGGTAATGACAAGGCTCCTCGTTTTTTAGAAACATCGAAACGAAAATTGAAAACTGTCAAAGTAGCTACTGCAGGCCCTTGGGCATGCAGCAAGACGCAACGGGCACAACTCACGGCGAACATAGCACAAGCTCGAAAAATCGCCCAAAATGCCTCAAATGTACTAAGAGAAGGAGCTGAGACTTCGAAGGCTTTTAATAAATGGTTTGGCAAAGGTGAGGCGCGAGCTATGTCTAGTATGGCATCGATTGTTATATATTAACGTATTAGATTGAAAGCCAACGCCAACCGGAAGACACGAAACTCAATCAAGAAGCACAATTTCGATCCAATCGTCACCAATCTCATTGAACCCAGTCCAATGAATAATTGGGATGATCCGAAGCTGGACCCTGGCGGGCTAACTTTCGCTTGCTACCTCGACTATGAGGAAACATGCCAGCCAGACGACGAAGGTCTGACGACAGCTGAAGTCTTGCAGCCGGGAACATATAAATCATTCAACAGTCGCACCTTTGCAGGAACAGTCCTAGGTTTGTGTCCCGTGTTTTTCAAAGAACTCGCTCCCTACGAAGATGCTGTCGCAGCCATAAAGATGGAAAGCCCAATGTTACTAGATTCCGCCCCGATTGTTCTGATCCACGAAATGCAGCATGTCTCTTTAATGACTGGTGACAGAAGATGGTGTGATGATCAAAAAATAAAGGACCTTGCTACCAAGAAAGAAATTACCTGTTACGGCGTCGAGGAGTAAGTCATCTCTCATCGATCACAAACAGAATTATATTTAACAGAAGTATACAGCTGCATACGTTTACATGATAAACTCAAGATCAAAAACGTAGACAATATGGCTTTGTTCGCCCTTGATGTTGACGCTAAACCTTGGCTAGGCGAGCCAATGCTTAAGGAGTGTGATGGGAAGGGAATTTGTCAATGGTTTCCTTTTCAATGTGTTAAGAAAAGGCGTCAAGAAGGACATATGCTCACTCACGCCGTTGTTTCTACCACGACCAACGTCACTGATGAGTGTACCGGGGTCACAGATTTCAAGGGAGAGCCCACTCCAAACGCTCCCGGTTCTAGGTTTTCAGACAGGGTTTACACACAAAAAGTGTCCCCATCTTGAGGGCATGGAATAGTTCACCGTGATGCGGGTGAGCGAGCAGTCCGTTCGGGTTTCCCCGTCCAATCTCACCCACCAGATCTGGGATCATCTTCATATCCTGGAAGCGTAGGCAAAATTGTGGTTTAAAATATATGTTCTTTTGTTTGTTGCACATCTTAATCTCGATCACGAGGCCGCATGTTCGAAGGGGTTTCATCAATAGGCTGGTAACACGTCTCGAACTTTTGCCAACCCACGTGCAATCCTGCGTAGAAGCGTAGTGTACCTGAGATTCTGGTCTTCAACTCATGAAGTGATGATTGAGGAATCCTATGTAGGAGAGAACTTGATCAAGTTTCCTCTCCCGGCCTTAGCGTAACAAAGACCATGACTCGTAGCGCCAAGGAGGGAGATACGGATGGCTCAGAAGGAAACGCTTGCTCAAGCAGTCAACACGACCTTGGCTACTTCACTTCTATTTGAGTCCCTTTATCTCTCGATTCTAATATCAGAGCTATGCCATGAGCTTCTCCATATTAACCTTGTAAAAAGGTCAGATAAACTATCTTGTCGGGCCGACATCAAGGCAGGATGTCGGATGAACTGCAACGTGTTTTCGTTACATCAACTTGGCGGGTGGTCCCATAATCTTAGCAGTTCTGGAGTGAGCTTAAAATATTTCACAATAACCGTGCATTGGTTTAGTGACTAGGTAGGTTATAACCAGAAATAGCTGCTGATGTGGTGCGAGATGACACACTGGCAACTATCTTGGCTTTTGCCATGCCTCGCTCCTGACCAATTTTGCAGTGGCGGCAGGTAGGATAGCTCTTCGACAGGTACCTAGGTTACATATAATTGAAACATTAATCGTTGAGAATGTGCAGAGAGCGCAGTCTCAAAACGGAAGCCCCGATCTTGCAACGTGGTCCTATATGTAAATGACTGCATGAAACCGGGCAGTGTCGGCGCTCTTTGTTTACTTCACAATGACGATTACCTAGGATACGAATCAGTAAACACAGGATGAATCATTTAGCTACTGGGTACTCGGAGCTTCGGGGATATAATGGTAGTGCTGTTTGGGCTGCTGGGAATCAAAGGAGGACTCCATTTTAACTACTGTACTAACAAGATATATTCCTACAGCCAGCGTGCAGAGCGCTCCTGGTATTCCTGTATAGGTAGCCATCTATGAAACAGGGTACAAAGTAAAGCGAAAAAGTTGATCATTATCACCTGGGATGGCACGACCACCACGAATCCATTCAAGGTACATGGATCAAGGCCCTCATAAGTGACGTCGGACCGATATAAATGGGTTCATATTAAGTTAAGCATAATAAGTAAACTGTAAGTTAGGTACTATGACTAAATTTGTTGCTTGAGCATAATAGGGCAAATTAAGTGCAGTCGGGAGTTGATTATAATAAAAGTCTAAGGAAATAGGGGGGCCTGGTCAAATTGCTTGTCAGGTTGCAAAACATGAAAAAATGAAAATTCTTGCTTTAATCATAAACTGACCCGAAGCTACCTCCTTCGGCATCGACTTGATTCAACCATCCTTCCTACTATTCTAATATCAATTCCCTTCATATCTTCTAGCGTTTTTATCAGTATGAAATTGCAAACAATTCTCAGCTTGGTCCTTGCGACCACGGGTGTCAGCCATCTGACGCCCCAGAACTTCAACGCCAATGGTGCTCCAGCCTTGTTGGAACGAGCAGTGCCGGAGAAAATCACTTCGATCAAAGTTGCGGAGATTGATGTACCTGGAGCCGATGAACTGGATTCGGGTCGTTGCAATGCCGCTCAAGTCGACAAACTCAACAGCGCCATTTCAAAGGCTCAGAGACTGCTCCATAACGCCAAGACAGCCTTGGACTACCCAGGAGTAGAAAAGTCGCCTGCTTACAGGCTTTGGTTTGGAAAGCAAAAGGCTACGTTGACAGACTTACTTAAGACGCATAATTTTCAGGCACCCTTTGAAGGTTTTGATCGGCCCCTCGACGAGATCACGGAAATTCTGTCCCCGAAAACACTGGATCCAACTGCGGTGACATTCACTTGCTGGTCTGCAAATCATGGCAACTGTCAAGGTACCGAAGTAGCCGGCACCCAGAACCCTGGCTCCCTGGACAACCGTAACCAGGGTTTGAAAGGAACCATCATTGGCTTGTGCCCAAAGTTCTTCGAACTTCGGCAGCTGGACAATGTTATCAAGACATTCGACCCGAAGGACAAGGAGATGTCTCTATCATCAGTATTATCAGCCGCCTTCGCTCTCGTCCATGAAATGCAGCATGTTCGCATAGCTACGGGAATGGAAAGGTTCTGTGAGGACCATGAATATGAAGTCTCCAGGTAAATTCTCATCTTTGAAATCAGATGACAAGATGCTGATCGGAGACTGTAACAGATGCAAGCATCTCGACGATTCACGGAAGATCAAGAACGCACAAAACATGGCCCTTTTTGCCCTGGATGTTACTGCTAATCAAAAGCGAGGTTGTCCACCAGGGAAAAAATGTTGTTTTATGTGTTGAAAGAAAGGGTGCGCAGTATAGCTTAAGTATCAGCACGAGGCAACATTAGGCTTGCGGCCTGGCAGACGCGTTCCCTACCAATTGTGTATTTCATTCCTAGTCCTAAACGGCCAATAAATGCTTAGGATTTGATTCGGGGGTCATGAATACGACTATACGTACACTCTATCCTTTCAATTGGTTCTATGTCTGGTCCTGTAGCTTGTCCACTTACGAATCCCTTGAACCCTATAGGGTCCGCAGTGGCGGAGTCCAAGGCAAGTTCTTGGGAAGCAACAGCCAGCCACTGTGACCGTTTAGCCCCGAAACTGACTTTTCTCAAGCCAGAGGTATGCTGTCCTCCCTACGAACAAGAGGACACCTTTGACTGGCCTTTGTCGTGCGATATTACGGTATCAGTGAGGTCGCTTCTGCTCGGATCGATAGGTTGAAACAATAATTGGGGTGCTTTCACTGATGCTATACTGATGCGGCACGACATCCTTAACGGGAAGTTCGGATGGGTGGCGTCTGCAGCCGAAAAGGATGCTTGTAACAAACGACAGATTTGGACTTGAGTTTCCTTGTCGATTGTCATCACTGCGTTTGTCGTCAGCTGTGCTCAGTCTGTAAGTTTTTCTTCGAGCGGCATTCTTTTTAAGGTGTGTATAGTAGGCTCGTGGTATATCATGACGCTGGGGTTGACGGCACTGAGTACATAGAACTGGAGTGTCCGGTGTATTGGCTAAGGAATCCTAAAAGCGAGCATAGTCATGGTGTACCTAGGTAGCTCAAACCGAGCAGGTGCTAATATCCAATCAATCAATTAATCACAGCAGGGAATGGATCAACTGAGTCAAGCCTTGGTGGGAGCGAACTCTTTCGCCAATAGGTGCGCATACACTCCTCTTCAATTCTCGGCATGAGTGGCCGAAGTATCAAGTCAACATCGGTGTGGATACTCGGGCGTGAATTCGCCGAATTCAACGGCGTTTCGGCGCCGCCGCTCCGAAGAGTCTCGATAATGGTGCGATCCCAAGCGTCACGAAGATATCCGACAAGTATAAGAAAGAAACAGATTCCTTTAAGGTATTTTTCCATTCTGGCATCTCCAAAAAGCCGTATGCGCTGATCATATTCTCAGATCTCAACATCTCAACCCATAAACCATCAAGTGCTATAAAATGGCTTCTCTGTCGACCCAAAATCTCCTCACTCCTTTGGCCCAAGGCCTTCGTCTTTCGGCCACGCTTGAGATCAATGAGCTGGTACGAGAAAGACTTGATACTGGCAACAACGTAGTACATCTGGGCTTTGGGGAGGCGACCTTTCCGATGCAGAAGGATGTCCTCCAAGCGCACCGTGAAGCAAGCAGTGTCACCAGTTACTTACCCGTAGCTGGACTAATGAAGTTGAGGGAGGTTAGCAAGAACCTCGAGACTATCCTTCCGAAAAGGTCCGTGAGCTGATCGTGTTGCAGTCAATTGCTCGATTTCAAACGCGTCGTCTCGGCATTCCTATCAAACTAGAACAAGTAGTCGTTGCTCCGGGATCCAAGCCTCTTCTTTTTGCGCTGTTTGACATCTTAAGCGGAGACGTACTACTTCCTCGTCCCTCATGGGTTAGCTACGAGCCTCAAGTCATGCATGCTGGAAAGAAGCTGTTTTGGGTGGAAACGGACGAGCACGACCGCCACACGATCTCAGGTTCGTTGTTTCCCATCTACTATGTGCCTTGTGTTTGTTAACTAAATTTATTTGGCCTTCAGCCGCGTCTCTCAAGCAGGCCTATGAGCAAGGTGTGAATAGCGGTGGAAACCCTCGCATCATGCTCGTCAATAGCCCATCCAACCCCACAGGACAGGCATTTGATCACGCTACCATTGAAACCATCACGAACTTCTGTCGCGAACACGAAATCACCATGATTAGTGATGAGATCTACTCGGATATCTTCTTTTCTCCGGATGCTGCTCCCAGTCCTGCCGCAAGTGGTAATCTGAATAGTAGCCAGATCATCCTCACCGGCGGACTTTCCAAGGTACGTCTACCTGTCCTTTGCTTTTGCTCAGACAAAGCTGATAAATATTGTCAGACATACTCGGCCGGTGGCTGGCGGGTTGGTTTTGCCATTTTCCCTGCTACCGAGTTCGGGTCTATTGTTCAGAGGACAATCCTGGCCTATGCCTCCGAATGTTGGTCCGCAGCATCCGCTCCGGCACAAGAAGCCGCAGCCGTGGCCTTTCGCACTACGCCTGAGATGGACTTGTACCGAAAACAAGTCGCTTCCACGCACAAAATCTGCACACTCCGACTGTACGAAGCATTGCAAGCTTGTGGCCTTGCTGTGCCTGAGCCAAAAGGTGCCTTTTACCTCTATCCGTCCTTCCATCCGTATACGAAACAACTGGAAGCGTTAGGTATTCGGTCTAGCATGCAACTATCCCATTGGCTGATTGAAGGGTGCGGCGTGGCGACTCTTCCTGGGTCAGTGTTTGGAGAGGATGATGAGGGCTTACAGGGTGGCCGTTATAGACTTCGGATGGCTACCAGTTATCTGTACTTCAGAGACCAGGAGGAAAGATATTCTGCAGGCTACGATCTTCTTGAGAAAGGCACGGCTGATGCAACGGATTTGAAGCTAGACCTTCTGGAAAAGGCTATCGAGGCGATCCAGGGGGCTGTCAAAAAGTTGAAGGCTCAGTAGAGGATTGTATGTTTGTTAGGCGATGCTGTTCCTGTGAGTGCAACTATAATTCTGCGCACTCACGAAGAAGAAGGTTATCATTTCTGAGTAAATATTATTGTTTCAACGCGACTATGTTATGTAAATCTTGTGGCTGGTCTTGGCAAAAAAGGTGTGGGATGAATGTTGTTGATTTTGGAGCAGATATGCACCCAACACTAATCACCATGCAAAGACATACAGAGGAGTTACAAGAATCTATCATCCATCAAATAGGCCTGTACCCTATCCTGCCAGGTTCAAGGGGAGAGAAGAGTCTGGGTAACCCGAAGCAAATTCAGCCTCTGTGCTATACATGTCCCAATATGTATCCATAAAGTCAACACCCAGAAACTCGCTGAAAACGTCCATGTTTTCCCAATCCGCCGTATAGTCATTACTATAAGTACTTGGTACAGCCGCATTGAGTTCGCCGGATGTGTTCGGTCTTACAGGCTCAGTTTGTGGTGCCTCAGTTCCTGTCGCCTGTACGACGTTTGTCGCGTTAATGACCGAGGTCTCTTGGCTGGTAGCCCTCGTCCTTTCCGCTGTTAGACCGGTCGAAATAATCTTGAGGGTGTCATCCGATAGTATCTCAAAGTGTGTTTCGAGTTGGGAGAGCAATTCTTCATTCCACCGCTCATTCATGATGGCAAGGCATACGGAGCACTTACGACTCCAGGAAGGAAGTTCCACCAGCAGGAAGGCCCAGTCCGCACCTGATGCCAGCTTCTTAAAGTTGGCTCTGGCGCTGATGAGCATGGTCAAACCAGCTGAGAGGACACCTTGTATCAGCATCCAGGACTGAGGAACATTGCTCGAGCGCAAGACTTGGGCTATGTTGTCTATGTAGGCCCCGGCTGAGCGAATGCAATGCTCTAGAGATGCAGACGATGGTTGGGGACAGAGTGGACCGGTTCTGTGGAGGACGAACGAAGTCGAGTGATAGAGACGATCCCAATAGCTATCATACATATTAGCCTCCTGCGTACCACCTATACGGGAGACTTTGTGAGTAGATACTTACTATGTCGGATACGGCGCAGTCGTTTCACTGGCACTAGATGGAGAGATTGATAGTCGCCACTGATCCAGCTCAGCTTGTGATTCTGCAATCAGACGTTGCCGCTCCTCCCACGTCACGTTCTCCTTGGACGAAACCTGATACATCCTGGACATGATCCTTCCTTGGATCTGGCGGTGTTTAATATGGAGCACACCCAGCCGTACGTCAGTCGAGTCTCTTGGCAGCTTCGTTGTGATGTGTTCATCGCCAATCGAAGGTGGCCGACCAAGATTGTATGCCAGAGTTACCTCTATAGCGTATGCGGTCCAAAAGACCCGCCTTCGTTGGTCGACGTGCCGCGCTGATGCATACCATCGCCGTGAGTCATGATGCAATCCAATCTCTACTGCCATCTAAAACGTCGGAGATGCTTCAGTACAACTTGTTCCGGAGAATGGAAGAGCTAAGAGAGACTCACACGCATCGCCAATCCAGCCAGTTGCCATTGGCTGGATCCAACAGGCCCGTAGGAGCTATATATGCAGACCAAAAGCAGCATTTGGACAAATTCGACGCCAGGATGCAAGTGCTCTAAACATGCCTCAAGGTATCTCAGTGATATTGTGCAGAGTGAATCTGGAGAGGGAGCTGGTGTAGAAGCGACTCGATCGACAAGGTCACTATGATCAAGCCGTAATTGCTTGATCGTGTTAGGACGGTTTGTTGCTCCGAGTGCCATGGCTTGATAAAGGATCGTCATCTCAATTTGCTGGGAGTATGGAAGTGTATTGGCACCGGTAGAGCCAGCTGCAAGGCGATCTTCGTGGCGTAATACAAGACGCTGCAGTACGTCCAGGTCAAGAAGCGGATAGAGCGAATGCACCCACATCTCGTACGAACGCAAGAGTAGCCGTGTCTCATCCTTACTTAAATATATTGAAATGTCTGATATGGACCTTGAAGATTCTGTATTATCGACCACTCCGTCGAGACTAGTCTGCGGGCGAGAGTGGCGGTCGGAGGTGGACGACCGAACAAGAGCTGCCGCGCAGGAGGCAAATAAGGCTCCACTAGTTGCACCCAGATACTTGAGCTCGCCGGACGCATTCAAAGCGAGTAGACTCACTTCAGGAGCATCGTTGGCTACAAGAGTCTCGGACTGGGTAGGTGGTGCGGATTCAGTGGCAGAGACGGAGCCACTAGTCGATGGTTGAGTATCGTCAAGACGATCGTCAATCTCATGAACCCTGCCTTGTTGACGATGGATATGCAATGGCGTGCCGGTAGGCAAGGATGCGCAATCAATGCCCAGCTCTCTATGAAACTCATCCTGCAGCCATTGAATCCTTCTGTGGGCGTCTTTCAATGCCCTGTGTTGGGTTGAGGTTAATGTCATCCGCGAATCTCTTTGACACTTGCCAAACATATCTCAAGTGATCACACGGTAACTCACTGTACACTTTCATGTCGTTTGGGTCGGATGTATGCTTCGCAACGTATCTGTGCCTGTTTACAGCCCAGGCATTCGGGGTAACCCGTACACTATGCCACCTCAGGTCAGTGGGCGAACGGGGTTCCCACGAAGAAAGGTCCTAGGAACGTATGGGCATGGCGTACCTTGATCTTCTTACTGTGGCACCGCAGGCACGCTCGTACATATGGAGCAGACATTCCCACAGCGGCCGATGCCAAGGGTAAGAATGAGCGTGGTTTGAGTCTCTCTATCTCGGCGTAGCGGCGCCGATAGGTACTTATGTTGATATTACCGTAGTGGGGCCGTCCTCGGCGATATGGCGCCGAGCTCGGAGCGTCAAGATGTACTAACATAAAGCTCTATCCCGTACACTCACAACGAGTATGTACGTCTTTCTCGTTCATTTTTTGGCCTCCACGGTACGCCCGAGTAATCTAGTCACCATTGAGACCGAGATTCACATCCATCTCTTCCTTGATTGTCTGGCATCTTTGCCCGCTTCAGTCAGGCAAATTGTTGTGCATGGTCAAGCAAAGCAAGAATCAATCGCAGATCATGTCGTGGGAAACCATTGCCAAGCAAAAAAGGAACCGCCGGGACGCAGCTATCGTAAACTTCACGGCTCTTCTCACTAAGGACACCATTGGGACCTGAAAGCATGAACCTTCAATTCCTGAGCATGCCAGCATTGCCTCCCTTTCCGAAAAGTTAAGCACAGGTCAACTATCAGCAGAGACACTTGTTTCTGTCACTATTCGCATGTGAACGCTGTCAAGGTGGCTTTACAATGCCTCTTCTCCCCAATTATGCGATGCCTCTTCCTTGCTTATACTCTCCTGCACAGGGCCATCGAATCACACAGAGAGGTAAGAAATTTGGTGTTACATATGCGCCATTTGCATTTACTACCCAGTCTGACGGTTACAACTAACATTTCCCCAGGCAAACTTCCTGAGTGAACCCCTTCTCCAAACTACATTCGAACGCGCACGATATCTCGACGACTACTTTCAAGTGCATGGACAGCTTATTGGCCCTCTCCATGGTATACCCGTGTCAATTAAGGATCAGTTCAATATAAAAGGTGCCGATACTACACTCGGCTATGTTAAAATATATATTACACAAGGGACATTTAGGTGGAGAGGGAGAAGATATTAAAAGCTGCTAGATAACTTATCACAAGACTACAACTACCTAGGTACTAGCAGAGCTCTATAGAAAGCTGAGTGGTATTAAAGTCAAGTAGAAAAGTATTAGAACAAAGAGTTAGCTATTATCAATACATAAACACCACAAACCCTCCCACCCCTGATCAATGGTGCACCATGTACTAAGTTATAGTTACCAGATCAATACCTCGCTCCCCGCCTGATCAAGGCAACTTTAATCTCTTCCGTCTTTGCCATGTCCAGTGGGCGTTTCCCTGTATCCGAAACAGCATTCACATCCGCGTTGTAAGACAGGAGCAGCTCCACAACGTTCAGGTGGCCGTTGGCGGCCGCCCAGTGAAGCGCCGTCCACCGATATCGTGTCCGCATCGAGGCTTTGGCTCCTCGTTCCAGCATGCGTCTCGCCTCGTTGTACCGCCCACTAGAAGCGGCGCTGTAGAGCGGAAATTCGCCACTCGAGTCGAGCACGTTGAGGTCTCCGTTCCCGTTACCGTCGATGCGAGCGAGGGCCTCGTCGATGACCCGGTCAATGTCGCGGCTTGCTTCTTCCTTGACTCGGGCCCTATCATCTTCCATCCTCTCGCGCCAGTGTTCTTCTCCATACGGCGACATTTCCGTGCTGTTAGCTTCGCAGGTTTGCAGATAATATCTCAAACCAGTTAGTGAAAAGGTTGGTTTCGTTTTAGGCATACACCATGTTTTCAAGGAATGCTCACCCTATTGAATAATTCGTAGATGATGAAGCACCTTTAGTGGTTTCCGAAATATGTTTAGTAGCTAACGCCACTTGGTGTATGACTATGATTAGTTCACAAAGAGTGACAGTGAGCAATTGTAGGGGTGGAAAAAGCTTTCTATTATAGGCAGTTGAGACGAAGCTGGCAGAGTACATATGCAAGCTATAGACTAACGATATTGTGATTTATTGAAAAGCTTTTATACTGGCTCTTACCTTGAATGTAGATGAGAGCGTATCTTCGTACTCCCCGGAATTAGCTGCTGAGCGGAATAGACAGCACGCTGTCCTGTATCTTTGACAGTGACAGGTTAGTCAACATGAAAGCCTGTGGTGTTTATCAAGTCTACCCATACAGACGCGCTTAACAGATAGAAGTATCTCGCTTAACCCACGGATTCCTACAATCTATGTCGAAATACGATCATTGACACGTAACAAATAGACCATAAGCTCGATTCGTCATTGAACACGCAAGCGAGTAGCTAGTTAGGCAATGATGACCGTTCTTTCATAGCTGAAAAGCAATGTAACCTTGAATACGTATGCATATCCCCATACAGCCTGCATTTCAGCTACCTTGGAATGAGGAGATCTTCTCGACAAGGGCTGCATTTAGTGAATGCGGGCCGAACCTTTATTGATTGTGCGCTTGTCAGATCATGTTTCAGCTGCCTTCGGACAAAGAAATCTTCCCAATTCGGATTGCTTGGGTAACAGTGCATTGAATTTGGTCGTTTCGAGGCAGTCTATGTGAATATCTCATCCAGTTCTCAGGCTGTGCATTGGTCATTCGCGTGAGAAACGAAAGCTGAGGTTTCTAGAGTAGCAATGATCTGATTGCGGGCACGAATGGCCAATTTTAATACTCCAAACGGTTCTTCCAGAGAAGATCAGCTTTGTCAGCGTACGAATATATAAGTCTTCCTCTCCCGCTGAACTTTTTTCATTGATCAAACCAACCAACCTCTCAAGTCTTAATTATCGACCACCGACCACAGTTCAAACCCACGTCAGTCATCCTCCGCAATCCACACATCGTTGCGCTAATCCAATGTCAGCAGTTGTTGCAATGGCGACCGTCACTTCCACCACCACCGAGCTTCCAGAGTGGAAGCTACGCCTGCGTGGTGTAGCAGCTCACTACAAGTCCCTGGACAGCGAGAACCTGCCAAAGTTCTTCGCAGCCCGCCCCGAGTCCTTCGGCGCGCAGCTCCAAAACATTCAGCTTTCCGACGGCGGTCTCGAGAAGCTGAAGGAGGCGCACGCTGGAAAAGTCAAGGAACAGCTGGCAAGTTTCAGCGCTGATGCCTCGTACGAGGGCGCGCTTAAATCCATCGGTTCCACACTCATCTCGGAGCACCAAGAGACCAGCGACGATGTGAAGGGAATAACGGACAAGCTCAAAGAGGAGGGAGCGAATAAGAAGACTGCCAAGGAGAGGATGGAGGAAGGCCGCAAGAAGGCCAAAGAAAAGTCCAACGAAAGCATCGACAAGGCATTCGACGCTGCGGAGGCAAAAATCGATAGCCTACCGGAGAGTCAGCAGGACAAGGCCACCGATGTGTGGCTGAGCATCTCCGACGGTTTTCTGAGCTTTTGGAATCAGGTACTCCAGGGCTTCCTAGACATCGTCAACGCTTTTGTGCAGTGGCTTGCCAGCGTCTGGGAGACGGTTAAGAATGTCTGGAACAATGTCAAGAACGTATTCGAGACTGCTTGGAATTGGTTCAAGGGATTATTCTGAGGCGCAGTTGAGGTTGTATGACGGGCTGATTCCCAATGATAAGAATCCAAAGGGTATTTGGGTTCGTGTTGTCGGGGAGATCAGGGCGTTGTGTAGCTACCTGAGCGGCTTCCACATCTCCTTGGCCTCGCGTGGGCAGATGGAGAGTAATTGACAAGGATCGTAATAAACCATATGCCGCAGTTTTAAACCGGGACACCACGTAAAAGTCTGAACCATTCGTGCGCAACTAAAAAACGGGAATTGCTACAGATGCTAATACCAGAGTAGCAGCCAAGGAAGTCGATACACCCACTCTTGGACAGACGAGACTCTACGTATTCAAAGCAGCAACAAGTTAGACTGAGTTGCTTTATATCTTTCCAACTGTACATCATTATAAAAGCTACGCCCTCAAATTTCTCCTTACCTATTTCTGATTACTAGAAATAGGCTCACTTTACACCTGGACTTGACCACAGTTAAGCTCCATTACCTGCAAGGCGTTGATCTACAGATGGTCAAACCAGCAGCACCCAAGACTTGCCACACTCTCGATCTTAACCTTTGCCCCGGTATGAACCGATTCCTTGAGCAGCTCGGGTGATACCTCGAGCTAACGTCCCCCCATAGTTGGGTATATCTATAGTAGCACTTTGTCCATATTGCTAAAGAAGCTAGGCAAAAGCTGTCAGTCAGAAGAACTTGCTCTAAGAATGGGGAACTGCTCCAGCGACATCAACGTCGCGCTCATCTGACCCCATTTCCCAAGCCTTGGGCTTCTCGCGCTGGACTATCCTATAGGTGTGAGTTTACGGATCCTCAATCATCTCACTCTCTCATCTATTCTCCTCTTTTATCCATATTAGAATATTCATAACTCCTGTAGGAAAAGATAAATCGTCATAGCGTACTGGGCTGGTGACTAAAGTGGCCAGACGATGCAGGCCCTCAGACGGATATAGCCGACAAGAAGGCCCAAGTCAACAGGAAATTGATAACCACAGCACTCTTTCATAGAACGCAGATAGTTTCTCGAGGCATTTGTTGAGCAGGATGGGAGTGTTCCTACTCATCGCTGAAGGATCCGAGATCGCTGGAATTGCGCCAGACTTTTAGATATCGCAAAAGAATGGAAAAATACTGTGTTATCTAAATTCGCTGAAATATTTTAACAAAAACTCCCACAAGCCATTTCGTCCTGGTCAGGCGGTGGACTGAAGAAGCTTTCCGCATCCCCTTCAATCTCCTGGGCTTCCCACTCATTCAAAAGCCTGTGTCTTTCGGCAATCACCATTTCAAGCCACCTCTTCTCCCCTTCTTTCTGCTTCTCAAGATCCTTTCCCTTCTCCACATACTGGTCATCCAGTCTGGACTTGGCACTATACATAAACTCCTCCTTCATGACTCGATTCTCCTCGAGACTGGCCTCGAACTTTTCAATAGCTTTGGCCTTCCATTGTTGCCATGTTTGATACCCCTCATCCATTTGCTTTCTCAAAGATACCATGGCTTCTTCAATCTTTCTGTCGCCATCTTGTTTACCAGTCCAATATTCCTTCAATTCCTTGTAATAGGCCTCTTCGACATCATGTTCTTCTGCTGCACGGATCTGGAGTTCCTTGTTCAGAGACTCCTCCTTTTCCCTCAACCTGGTCTCGATGAGAGCTTCGAAATCTGATCTCTCGGCGTCCTGCTTCTTGAAAAGCTCCTCTTTGCGTGTCATTGCCTGAACGGCTAATTCCTCACTCATCTCATCCTGGTCGAGATCCAAGAGGACAGCTTGTAAGTCGTGCAATTGGTCCAGGGCTTTTCTCAGCTCTTGATACTTGAGCCCAATCTCTTTGCAGCGCAAGGCTTCTTGATGAACTCGGCGCTCCTCTTCCAGTCTTTCCTGCTCTTGGCGAAGCAGTTCGGCCTTGAGAGCTTCTTCTCGATCAAATTCCTCAATCTGTAAAAGTATCTCCCTCAAGTCCACGTACTCCGAGTGTCGTCGGAATTGCCTTTGCTCTCGTCGTATTTCGGCAACCATCTTGATGTCTTGCAGCTGTTCTATACGACAGTTGCACGTCTGCCAGCGGCGACCACATATATAGCAGAACTGTGTCCCGCAGCGGCAGGTCATGTGCTGACATGCCTCTCGATGTTCAACCAAAGCATTGCAATTGAAGCATCTCTTCCACCCTTCTTCCTCTGCTAGGTTGTTAGTAAGTTGCATATTTGGGTCACTTTGACACTCCATTCCTTCGTGGCCGGGGCCACGACATATGGCACACGTGAAATGACCACCTGAACAGACTCCATGGTGCGTATTGGAATCAATATCAGCTGGCTTGATCCAAAGACTGCAATCTTGGTGGCTGCAGTATACGCGGTTGGCGACCGGGATTTCCCACTCCTCTGAACGATCACGGAAAGTCTTCCTGAGATCAGTGGGGATAACATCGAGGATGGTCTGCACTGGTATCTTATTCAAGCAACAAGTAGGTGGCCATTGTTGCTCATTTTGTGTAGAAGTCGAGACCAGACGGACAAAGCAACTGTGACAATAGCTGTGGCATGGAACCTTGATCATGTCTTTAGGCGAGAACTCGTCCAGGCACGACACACATTCCCTAAAGGATATCAGCTTGGTAATTTGACGTGAATCCTGAATCTCGACTTACACCAAATCCTCAACAGGTTCCGCTTTTGCACTGGTGGCACCAAGGGATACACCACTCATGTTCCGCTCGTATATCTTACGGAAATGTTCCATGGCAGAACCAGCGGCGCTGCTCTCTCCCTTCTGGTGACCCCGTTGGAAAAATTTGCGTAAGGCATTTTTGCGATGCTTTTTAGGATGAGTGTTCGCATCGACAACGGTCGACGTGGAAGACGCCTGTGATACAAAAGATGACTGCGACACAATAGAATATCGACGAATTATATCGTCATCATTCTGAGTCTTGACCGATGGCGCATACTTGTTCTCAGGGGTGATAATAATTGGAAGATATGGTTCTTTTCCCTTGGACTTTTGGAGCTTCCGGGCCGCGTCCTCTTGTTCCTGCTGCTCCTCCTCCAACTGCCTTCTGCGCTGCTCCGATTCAGAGATCTGCGCGCCGACGTTTTCGATGGATGAGGAGATTATGTCAACAAGCACCTGAGACGTGATATGGGGAGCCCTTCTCAGTGCAGGTGGTGGCTTGTACTGATGCCACTTGGTATCGGTGACATCATCTTCAGAGACATTGGGAAACCAAGGTACAGCGTCCTCCTGATCTCTCCAAGAGGCTGTGAGTGTTCCGAGATCCCCAACAGGGCTTTCGTCCAAGTCTTCCTCTTCCACTAGACTGGCATAGCTTGACATTAATCTAAGCGTCTTGCCAGGTGCACGAGTAGACATCGTTGTTGACGAGAGCAACGAGGAAGACATGATGTGGACCTTGTCATCTCACAAACGCTGGAGTCGTCCTCTCTGGCAGGGAGAGCACATGTGACTGAGTGTGGGGAGATAGGATGAGATAATCAGTGAAAAAGAAAATGAGAAGTAAAAATGAACGTCAAGAAGTATGCTTGCAAAGCAACCGCTGGCATATACAGAAGAGAAGAAGAAAACAGTGCTTGTTCGTTTCGAAGGCTGGAAAAAGATTGAGTGATGTGATGGCTACGTCGGCACTTGTTTTAGTGAATTTACTGGTCAGTGGAGTGAATCACTTGTAATTAGACACAAGCTACGGTGTACTGCAGAGACAACAACAGCAGGGGTCGACCGATGCAGGCTCATGGGTTGCAGCCATCTGCAACCTCGCTACCGGCTGCTTCGTCGCCCGATCCTAGCTCCAGACCCTTCCTGCTTCAAGGTGGGTGTGCCAATTATGCCGCTGAAACTGACGATATATATGTCGAGTCATGACAGCAGTTCTCACAGAGTACAAACTGCGTCAGCAGCGTGGCCGTGCAGCCGCCAGTAACAAGTACATAATTAGGCGGTCCCCTTGCAGCTCTTTCCACGGCGATCCTTGGAACTGCTCCTATTTTAATGCTCGGCAACTGGAGATGAAGACTCCAACCTTCTCA